>PITA01002223.1:79092-168000 GCA_004023965.1 Spilogale gracilis
CCCCCCCCCCCCCCCCCACGTCACTATAACTCAAGAATCAAGGAGGACACACAGAATTGTTCAGTAGAGATTCAGGAAGTTGTTGGGGAGCAAGGATGAGTTCTGGAAGGTTCATTCCAGAGCAGGTGCCCAGACATCCTCCTTTGTGCCTGAATAAAAAGAGAGCCAAGATCCCAAGACCCTCCTGCCAGCTTTCTCTCCAGCAGATCTCCCTTTGCTACACCTTAACCTTCTCTCTTCTCTGCCCCTATCTCTATCTCCTCCGTTCCATCCCTCCTTGGAAGATGGAAAATCATTTGAGAAACTGAAACCCCTTCTGCTTTGATCAGGTTGGCGAGGAGACAGCAAAGTGTGGCCGGCTGTGGAGCCTGCTGCCCGGGTACAAATCCTCCAAAGTCCGGGCCGCAGTTCCTCATGGGGAATGAGAATAAATGTGACTTCCTCGTGGCATACAGGTGAGGACTGAGTGAGTTAACATTTGTAAACACCTAGAACAGTGTCTCGAGTGCAGCAGGAGCTAAACCTGCATTTGATGATCCCCTCTATTATTGAAAAGACGCAAGCCACCGAAAAAATCAGCCTGGACCCTCAGAGACAAAGGTGCCCTGGTAATTCCTGGGTCGAGATCTCTTTCACTGTGAATCATTAAGAAATCACAAATGATGTGAAATAATGCCATGTGCCATCTTGCGTTCTTGTCACACAGACAAGAAACTGAGGCCCAGAGAAAGAAGGCATCTCTGGGGTACGGAGTCCCAGGTAGCCCCAGGGGCTTTCAGAAAGGGACTTTCTGTCTTCCAAGTAATGCCACAGGGATCCGGGTGAGGGACTCTCTGGTAGACCTGGCCAGCGTTCTGTAAATGTTTGCCTAACATCTCGGCCTCCCTTTTGCTTGTGTGTGTTTATTTATTTACTTGTTTGTTTGCTCATTAACGCCTGAAAGTATTCCTCAGGCAGAGATAAGGATCCCCAGGGCCTCGGGAACTTTGCAGGAGCTGAGCTCCGAAGTCTGGTCTCCAAAGACGTTCCATCGATCATTCATTTTGAAACCATCCAGCTGAGGGAACTCCATGCACCACCCCTCAGGGGGTTTCAATAGTTTCAGAACCTGGCGGAATCTGGAGCGTGAGCTTTAGAAGCAAAGTGGGAATCCGGGCTATGACACTTCTCAGTTTTGTGAGTTAGCCAAGTTCCTTAACTGCTTCCAGCCAGTTTCTCCATCCTGAAGTATAGTAATAGCCAACATTTGTTGAGTGCTTACTGTTTGCCAATAACCGTGTTCACAGCTTTACACATATTATCTCATTTAAATCTCACCCTCAGAGAAGAGAAAACAGGGGCATCCCGAAAGTATTTTACCACTGAGTAAATAATGCACCCATAAATCAAATTTACTTATCAGTTCACAAGTAAATGGCACAACTTGGGCGGTTACCCTCAGGGTCTTCCTGGTGGCTCTGAGAACTGAATTTTATAATGTATTGGCTCACAGTTGGAATCAGCAAATATTATTTCCTTCTTCCCTCTTGGTTCTAAACTTGATCCAAAAGAAAATGACCTTTTTTCCCTTCTTCCTTCTTCCCTTCCTTCTCTCTTCCCAGCTCCCTTTGTTCCCTTTCCCTTCCTCCCTCCCTTTTTTCTCCCTTCCCTTTCTTCCCTCCTTCCTCCTTCTCCCTCCCCTGCTCCCTTCACCCCTCCTCCCTCTCCCTTCCTCCCCCTTCCTTCTCTGCAGTTCCCTCCTTCCTTCCCTCTTTTATTTATTAGTCAAACATTTATTGAACACATTCTCAGTATTCAATACCAAGTTCCTTATTAGCAGCTAAGCAAACAAAACTGAACCAGACAGGACTGTCCATGCCCCCTTAGGCAGCTAGTGGTCTTGTCTTTTGTTTTGCAAACTTACCTAATTCCACAGAAACACAGATTCTCCCCTCCTCCCCAATACACACACACACACACACACACACACACACACACACACAGAAGTAGCCAAGATCCCAAATTTTCATTTTGTTTTGTTATCCATCCAAGAATGAAAATTCATTTCTCAAGCGCCTCCATGGGCAAAGTTTAGCTTCTATCACCTCCTTGAATGATCTGGGCCACCCTTTGAAGGCCATTATTATGCTTATTTTTTATGTAAGAACTGCTTTTGGACTTGTCCCTGAAAACCAAGATGGGCTTGACCCTCTGTCCCTCCCCTCAGTGGACACACACAGTGTTTCTGTCATCCTGGGCTTCCCAATGTCCAATCACCTGGGCTGACTTGGCAGATGAGAACACAGACTTCTGGGAATGCTTTTCTTCTCTTTTGTGGAAATATTTCTTTAGCCATGCACATTCCCACTAATAAGCCCTCTTCCCAGGAAGGATCACAACTGCAGTCCCCGGAGGGGGAACCACCCCTGCACCCCCTGCCCCGGGAAGGCCTGGCCCTGGCCAGATTTATGGCCTCTCACACAGCTGTTTCCAGCCTAGGTGCGGGCTTCCTCTTAACGGTGTCATTTACAAGTCAATAAAGCCATGCAGCCCCGTTTCCGCAGCCGGTCCCACCTCTCAGTCAGGGTGCCAAGGGGCCAGCTAGGGGCCTCATTCCTGCCCCTAATGGCTCTGCTGGCCCATCAGCCCCAGAGCCCCGGCCATAAAGGCCTCCTCCCCTCAGAGGGCAGAGTTCAAAGCTCTGGCTCCCCAGGACCCCGGCCTAAACCGTCGGCCCCGCCCTGCTTTATGGCTCCTGCTCCCCTTCGCTCAGCACAGAGCCAAGCCTGGGTTCTTATCTGCCTCTGCCGGGGAGATAAAGGCGGGGGGCTCCAGGAAGCCTGCAGCCAACAGAGAGCGCCTTGGCCACTGGCTCCGGCTCCCACTGCTCTCTGGGGTGTGTTTAATGAGCTGGAGGAAAGAAGGCCTCTCTCAAACCACAAAGAAGACACTCCCTCTGGCGCTGGCTTTCTGTCTTCTGGGGGGAGGGCCAAGGGGAAACCTCTGAACCTTCTGGGGCTCACTGCATCCCAGGAGGCTTCCCCAGGCCAAGGCGATAATGAGGTGAGAGAAGATGGCAGCTTAATGGGCCTGGGCCTGGGCCTGAGGAGAAGGGGAGACAGTTAGGTCCAGGCCCTGCTAGTGGAAGAGGGAGCAAGCCAAGGGCACAAAGCCCAGGGATGGCCCGGCAAGGTTAGAACCACTCAGGCGTTCGCTCCCCCACTCCTTGAAGAACCGGAACTAGGGCACCTGCTGTGTGCCCAGCTCTGCGACAGGTGCCCCGGCCTGGGTCCCCAGAGAAGCGCGGCTCACTGCTGCGGTCCGGGGAGGCTCGCCAGAGGACAGAGGGCGCGTCCTGACCAGGAATATTAAGAGCAGGGAAGTGAAGCCATTTGCCAAAGGGAATGGTGCCCACACAAGGCTTGGTGCCTTCGGGAAGTGCCAGCAGCGTAGGTGAGAGAGGCCGAGCCCGTGGGGGCAGGGCTGAGGGCTGGGCTCTGTCGTCCCCCTTACAGTTGCATGCTCAGAGGGGCTAGAGGGGCTGGCTGTCCCATCTGGGTCCCCTGGCTTGTGTCTAAACCAGAGACACCATGTTCACAGCTTCCTCCCACCCGAAGCTCCTGGGATGCCCCGTGGTGAAGGCCGGGTCATCTCCTCCTTACCCGCATGGTCCACCAGGGACGGCCCGCATCGATTGAGACCCAACCCAGGAACTGGAATGACCCGTGGGAAACACCATGAGCCCCCCTCAGCCCCCGGGAGAAAATAATTCAAGGGATGCATTGCCTTGCCACCTGCCAGGTTTCAAACACACTAAGAGTGCGCCCGGCAGCCCTCAACCTTGCTCTACACGGCCTGTCAGAGACGGCCCCGCTCCCGGGGAGCCTGCAGCAGATGGAGGAAGGTTCCCACTTCTCCAGAGGAAAGACTGAGGCCCAGAAAAGTAACTGACCACAGCTGATGTAAGGCCATTGCTGGCCGATTCAGTCCCCTTGTGTGAGCTAGAAAAGGATGTGGCCCCGCGGGCACGGGCGTCTGAGCCGATAGAGTTCTCGAGCAGGGAGGAGGGGCCCTTCCTCAGGGCCGGTGCAGAATGGAGCCCCGACACAAGGAAAGCATCCCCTGGAGTGCAGCCTCCTTGGTCCTGTGTAAGCTACAGCGGCCACCCCGAGCTGATCAGATCACGTGCCCAGGGCACATAAAGCCCCGGGGGAGCAATAGGCCAGGACAGTCGTCCGGTGAAAGTATCGTTCAGTCCTAGCTCCATGACACCCTCTCCTAGCGCTGCAGCCACGGGTAACTCACGATCCTTTATCTGCAGACGAAGGCTAATAATACCTCCTTCACCAGGGCTGGCAAAGATTTAAAAGCAGATAGCAGTTCTTATTATTCCAGTGCCTCAAGACCAGAAGATAAAGGATTCCCAGAGCCCTGGATGTTTTCCTTCCTTCCTCACTTAGAGACAGGTCTTAGCTATTTGTTTCCTGCCCACATATAATTACAGTGCAAGGGCCTCATTCTGCAGGCCTGCTTTCATGAAGGAGGAAGGAAGTCACAGGCCTTTCCACTCCCCGCTCAGAGACGCCAGCTGGGAATTTGACTGATTTGTGATTGCAGCCAGTAACCCCTCCATGTTCCAGATCGAGGTGCAGCCCTGGCCATCCAGGACTGCTCTTGTGGCCATCAGTCCACTACTGTTCTCAGCCCCGCCCTCCAGGACCCCTGTCCCCTCCCACAACCCCTGTGAGTCTGTGGCTGGGGAGAAGGAAAATCCCTCCACACCTACCGCACAACACACCGGGGCGGGCCACTCCGGCCACCAGCTGCCCTGATGGCGAGCGGAACCAAGAACACATGCACAGCTCGCATCCATCTCTGGAGGGTCGGTGATCCGGGAAGCCGTCAGATGATGGCACTCCTTCAGGGCTCAGCTGGGAGACCCAAGGTCCTGGCTTCGTCCAGAGTCATTTCCATTGACTTAAGGGGAAGAAACACAACTCCAAGACTGCCTCTATTCCATGACCTTGAACAAGTCTTTTCCCATTCTGCAGCAGACCCTCCTCTGCAATAGAGGGGGTGGGAAGACAGAACGCCGAGGGCCCTTCTGGAGTCCACAGTTTGGGATGCTGCGATTCTGGGAGTTAACAGAGGACACTTGCCTAATTGGGGGTATGGATCAGAAGGGAGTATTACTTGTGAAAATTGAGCTGCAAAAAAGGAGAGACTCCCTTCCCAGGGTGAGGGCTGTGGGATTCAGGGAGCTGGTACAGAGAAAGCCATAAACTTGTTTTGCAAATGAGGTCAACTTTAATGAAGCGTCCTGTGGATTGACAGAGAGGTTCCCCATCAGTGCACTTAGAGTTCAGATCCTTGAAAAGAAGTTTTTTTTTGTTTTTTTGGTTTTTTTTTTTAAGATTTTATTTATTTGACATAGACTAAGAGCAGAGATTTGGGAGCAGTGGAGAGGGCGAACAGACTGACTTGCCTCTGAGCAGGGAGCCCTAAGTGGGGCTCGATCCCAGGACCTGAGCCAAAGGCAGACGCTTAACCAACTGAGCCACTCAGGTGCTCCGAAAAGAAACTGTCTTTATTATTTAAAGTATCGACAGGGCAAGAAGACTCCATTTAAGGTCCACGTGCATTAGAAAAGACTATTTCAGCTAAGATATAAGAGACTTAGAGCTTTATTTATCCTGGACCCACAAAGTACCTGTCTACCCCAGGCCAGGCCCTGTGCTGAGGACGGAGAAACAGCATACCTCTTGCCCACGGAGTGTGTCTGCTCCAGGGAGAGTCATAAAAAGGACAGGAGTTGACCTCACACAGTAGCTTACCAAGGATCCTCAGGAACGTGACACACCTGAAAAGTAGGTTTGGTAAGAATTATCATGTCCCTCTTACAAAATGTTAACTGAAGTCCAGAGAGGTCCACTCATTTGTCTAAGGTCCACACTGCCAGGTATTAGGAGAGAAGTTTGCAGATTCTAAGCTTCTGACTCGGTGGGCCAGAGCTCTTTCTATCTGCTTCTGTGTCTTTCTCCAACCGAGGGCCCAAGACCAAGAGTCTCATCGCTCGGGACCCTCTGCACAGAGTAGGTGCTCCGTGACCGTGTGTTAACCAACTGAGTTCCTGGCTCCACAGTTCTAGACAAAGCCTTGATTGTCTCTTTCTTAAGCCCTTAATTTACCTGTCTCCAGTTCTTTCATTCTGAGTGTTTGTTAGAAGACTGTGGCTTCGGCAAACAGAAAATCCTAACCGACACTGCTCTTGCAATCTTCTTAAGCCTTCTGGTATTCCAAACACAAACCTCAAAAGATGTTGCTCATTTCCCCTAAAAATCATAAGCACCTCTCTCCGTTCCAATGGCAGGAAGACAGAGCAGGGCCTCGGAATCAGGCAGGACTGCCTTCCTGTCCCTGGGTCTCCGTGGGCAGATATTGGCTTATCTGAGCCCCAGGGGTCCCGTCTATAAAATGGAGTTGATGCTCCCCTTGACGAGATGTTGGATTTGCCAGATGAAATTCACCAGAGTCTCTGCCACACCAAGGGCTTTTTAACAATGTGAGTGGCCTTCTCTACCCTGGCTCCTTTCCACCATTGGACTTAAGCAAGCCCATTTCTCTGGTCCATTTATTTCTCTGCAAGAGTTTTCCAATGATTACAGTCTCTGGCCCACTGGTATTTCAGATCTATCTGAATCAATGATCAGAACTGGAACATCTGGGGGCACCTGGGTGGCTCAGTTGGTTAAGTGACTGCCTTCGGCCAGGTCATGATCCCGGAGACCCGGGATCAAGCCCCACATCGGGCTCCCTGCTTGGCAGGAAGCCTGCTTCTCCCTCTCTCACTCCCCCTGCTTGTGTTCCCTCTCTCGTTGTGTTTCTCTCTGTCAAATAAATAAATAAAATCTTTAAAAAAAAAAAAAAAGAACTGGAACATCTGGGTTCATGATGGAGAATTCAGAGCCTCCTGAATTATTTTGTCATCTTCCTTGTCCCAGCTTGTTCCATTGACTGAGCGGCAGAGTTTCCTGCCAACAAGAGCATTTAGAGCAGGGGAAGGTTGCACACTTGACCCGAAGGACAGCACATAATGAGGGATGACTCCTCTTCAAGACTTCAACTTTGAAGCCATAACCACAGCGACTTTGGGGGGCTCTTTCCATTGGGAAAGCACTACTCTCAGCCATCCTGTCTCCATAGCTATAGGATTTGACTCATGAGCTTTTTAGGGTTCCACAAAAAAATCTGAAAGCTGAAAAAAAATATATCGGTTCTAAAACACAAACCAAAAACAGCAAAATCTATGTAGATAAATGTTTAATTAATTGTCAAAAACTGTAACGTTATTTCATAGGCCACTTCATTAATTGTTAAATTTATCGCTTGTGATCATTTCACTACATTAGAAAACAGTGTGTAGGGTATATTTTCTCACTTGGCATGAATTTTCAAATAGATCGAGAGAAAAAAAAGAACTTACTGCAAATTAATTGTTACTCATAGCTAAATAATTTCCAAAGCAAAATTGCAGAAATTCTTTTGAACTTTTTTTGTAGCAGAAGTAAAGAAAACCCCATAATACATAATACAGAACAACGGAGTCGCATCACCTATAATAGGATATTGGGTGGGATATCCAAGAATGAGAGAGCCCGGGCTTCTAGAATTTTTTCGAGAGTGCAAATCATCGTCTGAGCAGTCCTGATACTTTTGACCCAGAGGTAAGCACCCACCTAGATGCCCAAATAGCTGTAAGGACTTTTAGAGATTTGCTTACCCAAGAACCGGGTGCCATTTTCAAATGTTGGGCCCCCCTTTTCCCAGCCCCTTCTGCTGAGCATTCCTTCAACTAATAAAGCACCAGTCATCCAGCACTGGGTGAATATTTACTCAGTACACACCATTCTAGAGTTAAAGGCTGAAGGCCACTCTAAAGTTAAAACATTAAAAAGGAAGTCTTACCTCCTGAGTCAGTGTTACAATTTTCTGGGAGTGGAATGTGACCCCTGGTGGATTTTAATCACAGCGGGTGGAGTTACCTGGAGTAGAAGAGAGAATTCAGAGGCTAGAGTAGAATATTTAGATCTGCTCCCAACCCAATTGCTGATGTTGCAGAAATTCTTTTTTATTCCCCTCTAGACTTCAGTTTCCGTGGCTGTAAGATGGGGGTGATGATCCCCACCAGAAACTTGTGAGCAACAAACCAAGTGCCTTCTGCAAACTCTTCCGAAATCCAAGAAACACTGGACGGTGTGTAACGCAGTTATGCCTCATTTAGCCAAGAATTTGTTTTTTTACTTTAGTGCAACAATAAAACACTCCCAGAGGAAATCATTGCAGCTTCATTGAACATTTCAACAGTAAATACTGAGATTCAGTCATGAAAAGTTATGTTTCCCAAAGATGGCCACATCAGGGCGTCTCCCTTCCCCTGTGCCCTCCCTACCGTGGGATGGTCACATTCCTCCACAAAAAGGTAGGGTCCACACTCCCTCTATTCAGACCTGAGTGGAAATTTGTAACTCCCTCCAGCAATGCAATGTGGTGGAAATGAGGCCAAGTGGCTTCTGAGACTGGGTCACAAGAGATAATGGAGCTTCTGCCTGACTGTCTCTTGGGACACGGCCCTTCGGGGCCCTGAGCTGCTACGTAAGCATTCCAGCTACCCTGAAGCCACGGGCCTGAAGGGACAGTGAGGAGAGCGACACCCAAGTGGCCCAGGCACTAAGGCTCAAGATCTGTAAACCAGGCAATCATTGTTTCGTTCCATTTTTTTTTAATTCTTTTTGTTTATCTGCATTTATAAAATTTCTGTAGCAAACATATTACTTTCCTCAAAATAAGTCATTTTTTTTTTTAATTCCCCTCCTATCCCCACCCTCTCAAAGCATCACCAGGCATGGGCTAATATCTCTATGGAATTCCAACAACCGACTCTGCAGAATTCACCAAAATAATGGCTTGCCCCGGAATCCTGACAAGCTAATACCAGTGGACGGCCTCAGCCCACACAACTGGATCCAAAGCTCGGGTTTCACCCACAGTTAGAGCCACCAGCCCAGCAGCCCTGCAGAGCGAGCAAGTTTTCCCGAGGCCTGAGCATCTTTTGTTGTTGTCGTTGTTATTTAACCACAGGAAAGTAAAATTTCTGTTCATTCATTCATCCAACATTGGCAAAGCCCTGTACAGGCCAGGCATGGGACGAGGTGCTGGAAATCCAGCTGTGAACCCATGGAGGGCTCTACCTTCTGCCTTCATGCGGTGAAAAATACCAGTCAAGCCCAGATCTGAGTGTGGCGTGAGCACCAAGAGAGGGGGCACCCGAGGTGGTGAGTGGACGGAGGGGTTGCACCTGGCCCGACATGGAACACCCAGGTAACGGGGTACACTGATGGGGACTAAAGGAATCCCAGAGTCCCAAGGTAGAGTGCATCTGCCTATAGACAGCATATTTATTCCTCTCTGAAGTCTTATTTTGAAATCCTAACCCAGGTGCCCCTGGGCGGCTCAGTCAATTAAGCCTCCAGCTCTTGATTTTGTCTCAAATCATGATCTCCAGGTCGTGAGATCGAGCCCTGCGTCGAATCTGCTTGTCCCCATCCCTCTGCTCCTCCCTACCCCCCACTCTCTTCCTCTCATATAAACAAATAAATAAATGAATGAATAAAATCTGAAAAAAAGAAAAGAAAAAATCTTCCTCCCCAATGTGATAATACTAGGAGGTAGGACCTCTGAGAGGTGATGAGGTCATGAATGAGATTAGTGCCCTACAGAAGAGACCCCAGAGAGGTCCTTTCCAGAAATGGAATCTGCCGGTGCCTTGGTCCCGGGTGTCCCGGGACACAAGTGTGTGTTGTTAAAGCCCCCCTAACCCTGCCCCCCATCTATGGTATTTTTATTATAGCCACCAGGACTGACTAAGACAGAAATCAAATGAGATCACCTTGGTGAGCACACTTTGCAAAATGGAAATGCAAGGTGTGGTGCCCAGCTGCTGCCCGCACCCCTCCAGCCGCTTCTGTGAACCAGCCGTGGTTCTAAGAGGGCATGAGGCTTCGGTTTTCCACACTGGTGAGCACAAAAACCTTGGGCCATGACACTGACACAGGCCTTCGGTTGCCAAAGGATCTTGTATTCCCGTATGCTGTTCCCTAAACAGGCAGGACACTGAGAGCCTTTCTCACGTTGAGGCCAGTGACCAAGGTCCAAGATGCTGCTAGGGACACATCTCCCCTGCTGGCCTGGCCTGACCATGCTGCCGGCCAGGTGGGGCTTGTGAGACAAGTGCCCCTAATCGGTTCTGATGGCCAGCCAGGAAGAGCGCCAATGCTCCAAGGAGCACGGAATGCTTGTCATGTCCCCTCATGACCCACTGGAACCCAGAGCGAGGGCTGGAGCTCTGCCCCTCTCCTGCAGCCCCCACCCAGGGTAGGTCACTCTGGATCCTGGCCCTAAACTCCCAATCCCTACGTGTCCCTCCGTGTCATCATCTGTCAGAACTAAGAGGCTCTTTCTAACAGGAAAGCCTTGCCATTCCCCGCTGGGACCCCGTCTGTGCCTCCCCTTGGGTCCCTAGACAAGGAAACTCAAACTCATCAGCCAGGCCCGCTGTCTCTGGCTCACCAGTTGCCTCATCTCCTGCCATTTGTTTCTCCCAAAGCCAATTCTGACCATTTGTTCCCACCAAGCCCCAAATGGAACCCCATACCTCCTCCTTCACATAACTCTTGCCAATCTCTTAAATCTTTGCTAAAGTGTCACTTCCTCCAAGAAGCCTACCAGAAACTATCAGCCTTTTGCTTCCTCAACCCCATCCCTTGGAAATCCCACAGATACATACTATGGATTAATCTTGCTGTATCAATTGGCAAGACAGTGTTCTCCCACCCGCTGCCCTTCTTTCTCTCACCCCCCACCCCGGCTGTCCTGGCGAGTCTTTGGTAAAACGGAGGCTGTGATTTGTTGGCAGAGACATTATGCCACAAGAAGGATCCACGTTGGCCATAAAAGTTTTGTTCATTTTGTAGATGCTTAACTCTGAAGGACCCACAAGACCTCAGTCCCCCAGACTTCCCCTGCCAGGTGCAGCCCGGAGCTAAGATCAGACACTCCTGCTGAGGGAGCCCAGTCTCTGCACAAGCGGCAGAAGGGGGAGAAGGTCAACGGAAACCTACGTACACAGTTACTCTCCTCCAGAGACCGAACCTGACTTCTTCGTAGAGAAGGCTTCTGCGGACTCCAGTTCCCACAAAAGGTCCAGGAAGACCAGTCCGGCAGCATGAATTCAAGGATTCCCCCAAAGTCTGGTTCTGTGACTAAAAAACTTTGGGAAATAGTTATTTGAACTAAATTTACCAGGTTTCTTCTCGAAGACTCCTCCAAGTCCTTGGGAGAATGGACGAATCGCAAATCTGCAAGAGGGATGTAAGTGTGAACATGAATTAGTTTATCTGGCCGGAATATCTGATTCTAAGGAACCAACTCTTGATGCCTCCCAGAATCAATGTTTCACAGAACGCAATTCAGGAAATACTGCCCTAGGGATATATATGAATTTAAGAGTTCTCAAAGGGTCATATGTCCTAATATTTAGATCTTTTAGAGAATCTTCCTGATGTTATTTCTTCATACGCCATCCAGTTTCTTGTTGATGCTGCGAACCATGTATACAAGTGTTTCCCTCATTACCATGGTTACCAGGGACCTCAAAATTGAGTCCTGGCCCATATCCAGCTACTGCCCAGGCCTCTGGAAGGGAAATTTTGTCTTCTTACCTTTTCTCTGTCACCATCATCCTATCTCTAGTTTTGTTTTCTCTCAGTCATGATCCCTTTATTTATTCATCGCAAACTATTTTACTGGTTTGTTAAAAGCCTTTTGAAAAAGAGGCAAGATGGGGACACTGGGGTGACACAGTCAGTTGAGACTCCAACTCTGGATTTCAACTCAGGTCATGATCTCAAGGTCACGGGATCGAGTCTGAGTCAGGCTCTTCGATCAGTAAAGAGTCTGCTTGAGGTTCTCTCTCTCCCTCTGCCTATCCCAGAGGCTCTAAAAATAAATGAATAAATGAATGAATGAATGAATGAATAAATAAATAAATAAATAAATAATTTTTTTAAAGAGGCATGATGTGCATAAATAAATGAAAAAAAAAAACCAAAAACCCTGTAATATTGTTAGCAATAAGGAGAAGAAAAACACTTTGATTCCAAAGAAGAGATGACTCTCCAAGAAATATTAAGGATTAGCTCTTTTCTGACCAGGAAAAGAAGACCCAAGACAGGTTTCATCCCCGACTTAATTCAGAAGAAAGGCCTTCTTCCCTCCCCCACTCCCTTGAGAAACTGAAACAAAACCACCCTCCAGATCAAATAGATTACGTTAATGACACAGAGAAGAGAGGATGGTCTGTGCCCACTCTCCAAGCTCCCCAGACAACAGGCTTTTGTGCTCAAGGGAGAGACGGGGGACAGGGGGCACTTGATAAGTTGTGTCCACTGGATAGGGCCTGCAGGGCCGACACGCCTGCCCTCCACGACTCCATGACTTGGGGGCATGGAGGGCCTTTGACTCTCGGCCACTACCCCACCCCTGAGGACCCCTGCCTGCCCAACACCCAGGTAGCCACTCCTGGGGCCTTTTGAGGACCCAAAGGAGAGGTTGAGTCTTCAGAAGGCCCCACCCTATTTGAATGTTCTTTCCCAAGACAAACTCAATGTAATCCTCCTCCCTTCTGAGAACTTGACTGTGAAATGACCTACATATGGTAAAAACCCTCCTGCATGCCTGTCTTTCCTGAGCTGGAGCTGCAGGTTGTCACCTAAAGAGCCCTTTGTCCCCATCTTCGGACAATTGCCATGTTCTTCCTCTCAGCGCTTCCCTCCCGGATGGTCGCCCAGGAGCAGATGAGCAGCTATCTATATCTCCTGCATTCTGCTCGGAGGCCATGAGCCCCTGGGGGGCCAGGGGCCAGAACCAACTGTGTCCCTCTTCCATTGTGCTCCCCTCTCCTCTGACACTGAAGGGCACTCCTGGCAAGAGGAGAAATGTAGATGAAGACAGCTGGATGCATGAAGTTGGGGAAGGTGTCACCCAGACCACAAGGGACAGTGGAAACTGCCGGAATTACATCTCCCCATTCTGAGCTGATAAACACACCCGGGGCCACCTCATTATCCGTCTCCGTGGCTGCGCATCCCAGAACATATGAGCTCGCTGAAGACTGGAACCTCGTGGAATTCATGAATTCATGTCTCTGCGAGAGCCCTCCTCTGAATATGACCTAGCAAATCAGGAGGAAAGGCAGAAAAAGGGGGAAGAGAGAGTGAAGCCTTCAGAGTTTGGGGAGATCCGACATTTAGTCACGACCTCCTACGATCTTTACAAAAACCCGAAGGGTTCAGATGTTTCATTAATCCCTTCTCAGGAAAGAGGAAATCAGGCTGAACTAAGAAGGAGCTGGTCACGCTGAGACCAAGTTCCAGCCACTTCCGTGGCCTTAGGCTCTCTGGCTCCACCCAGGGCCAGCCCAGGAGTTCCAGCTTCATCCCAGAGGCAGTGGACCTTGAAATCTTTTTTGAAAACTTGTGAGTTGAGTTTGCAAAGCAGTGTTCAAATTAGAATAGGGATTTTTCCACCATGGAACTGTCAGCTTTGGGCTGTAGTCCCAAGTGGACATCAAAGACAGACTCTTAGAGTAATCGTATTTGCTGGACACTTGAATCAAGAAACTCAGGGGCGCCTGGGTGGCTCAGTGGGTTAAGCGACTGCCTTCGGCTCAGGTCATGATCCCGGAGACCCGGGATCGAGTCCCACATCGGGGCCCCTGCTCTGCGGGAAGCCTGCTTCTCCCTTTCTCACTCCCCCTGCTTGTGTTCCCTCTCTTGCTGTGTTTCTCTGTGTCAAATAAATAAAAATCTTAAAAAAAAAAAAAAAAAAAAAACCTCAGACATCTCGAAAACAGAGATTTCCCCTATTCTTCTCTGCACTCAGTCTGGGGTCCTTCTGGAGAGCCCAGACTTCATGGCACAGGCATCCTCAGTTAGGGAAAAAGGACCGGAAGTGTAGGCCTACTGGTCAGTGTAACAAACAAAGCCTCACTTGGCAGCCATGGGCAGCAAGGAGACCTTGAGGCCACAGACCCCATCCCGGGCCCACTGGGCACTGGCATCCAGACAGGAAGCAGGAGCCGAAATTAAAGTGTTCACAGGTTCACCACGTGCAATGAGAGGTTTATGCAAGGCCCGTGAAAGTTTGGCCAACGCTGGGTTGTAAAAACTGCAAAGGGATTTATTTGTGGCTGTCCCTTTGCTGAGTGTCTGCTCCAGGGGGGAAAGCAAATCTTTGTGAGGGACCTATTGGTTCCTGTGTACGGCTTACTTTCTTTGCTCAAATGAAAAAAAAAAAAAAAGTCATTTAAACAATTTAATTGGCCTAATTTGTGTTCTTAAAAAATGAAAATGAAAAAAAACTGAGATTTTTATGGCTGGTGTTACATTTTTAACAGGCAAGTATCCCAGGCCTGTACTTTTAATTGGAAAATGTCAAACACCTGGTTGTTTTAGGCTCAGAAATAAGAATAATACCTTCCATTTGCCCGCGGACCGCCATTTACAAAGTACGCCGTGTCACACGTGGTGCTTGCTGCCAGCTTGGGCTGAGATGAAACCGTGAGGCCCGTATTTCTCTTCACCAGGCTGTGCTCCAAAGGAGGTTTGAGACAATTGGTGGCTTGCTCATGGTAACACAGGCGTAAGGCCTCACTGAGATTAGGCTCCGTGACGAAGGTGCTGCCAAGAACGGGGAGCCTTGCCGCAGCTGACACTTTTCCCCGACGTAGCACTTGGATCTTCCTACTCGTAGTTCATCTTAACAAGGCCTGGAAATTCAGCCTGTCCCCACACTTGGTGGCCATTGCTGGAGCAGGAAGGACCACGTTACGTCCCCTGAAGGGTATGTTGGGACAGGTGCGGAGCTGGGCGCAGGGACAGCCCAGTGCCCCTCTTTTGACAGCATCTTCCTCGACGCCTGAGGCGAAGTCGTTGTCCTCCCCGAGCTGCCGTTTCCTCGGGATGTCCTGCCACATCCCGTTGTTGGCCTCGCTGCACCCAGGCTGTGCGAGCATGTGAGAGAGCCACAGACGTAACGTGCTCTTGCTTTGTCATTGTCCTAGACCCCCGTGTCGGGAGGCGCGGCTACCAGATGCAGCTCTGCCTCTTGCTGTGAAACCTCAGACAGCTTCTTCCTTCTCTGTCAACCTCTAGGCCCACGTCGGTCCAATGGAGACAGTGAAGACTGGATGTTCTTGGTCAGCGCGCCTCAAAGTGTAGCCATCAGACAAGCACAAGATAAGGAGCTTGTTCTAGAATATAAATCAACACTCTGCTCCCCCCTCATTGGGAAGGCCTTGCTGTGAAAAAGAAAGAAAAGAAAGCTGGCTAAACTAGACCCTAGGCCGAATGAGCAGGAGTGCTAGGTTAGCCCTCCTGTGACTAGACAAGATGATCCCAGTGACACTCTTACTCTACTTACAAGATAAACAGGGACCTAGAAATGGGTCTGATGCACTTACTGCTGTCCAGGTGGGGCTGCTTCTCTGATTAGCCAACAGGGTCCACAGGGGGCCTAACACCATGCAGCAGGGCCTGGGTCACCACGGTGGTCCCTGCCCGGGAGCTTCCGAACTCGGTGGGGAGATGAGACACAAGCAGGAGCATGTCCAGAAGGGGCCGGACCTCTAGCCAACGGGGTGGCAGCAAGCAGGCCTCAACGGGGCCCGTCAGCAGAGAAGCCATGGAAAGAAAGTTCACGCCGCTGAGTGGGGCGGGCTTTCTAGGTGACACGGCATTTTTACCAGAGTTGCTAGAGTGAATCTTCCACTAAGTAAAATTTGAACAGGTCCCAGAACACAGTGCCTTGTGCCCATTATTCTTGGGCTCACTTTTCTGTAATCTAGAAACAAGTTCTGGGGCTCGTTTGTGGGGTAGGAGCCAACTTTCTCGGGCATGAGATCCAGACGTCTGACATGGAGGTAAACTACGGTTAGCCCCTTGAGGCCCTGGATGTCCACCCGCATAGGCAGGCATCGATACGGAGATCCAGGAGGGTACCCATGGGCCTCTATGCGGGGGACCCCAGCTGCTGGTTATAGTGATGCCTCGGCCTCAGTTGGCCCCATTCCCGGGCAGAATTCAGACCTGCCTTCGAAACGAAAACCTGTTCTCATGTGTTGCCCACTCCATCCTCTCCGTATTCGATTTGCTTTGATAACTGGAAAATTAAATGCACGGTCAGTCCTTCGTTTATTTTCTATACTTCACTGAAAAGAACAAGAAATTATTAGGGAAAATATACGGGCACATCTACTGGGACACTCCTTTCTCCCGTGCCATTCAGCACTTCATATAGGGGGATATTTGTCGTATTTTAAATCACCTGATGATAATTGCCTAGGATCCCATGAGCCTAGGTAGTATTCTTTTTTACCTTCTGGTTTCAGGCATGAACTTTCTTTCTTCTTGTCTCTCTGAGTTTCTTTCCATCTGTCTGTCTTTTGGTGAACTTTTTTCCCTGTCTTTATGGTTTTTCTATACAATCACAGGCAATGTGATTGTTTAAATTTAACTTCCAACTTTCAAACTGCTGTGTGTGTGTGTGTGTGTGTGTGTGTGTGTGTGTGTGTGGTTTCCCACCCCCAGATAGAAAGGAAATATTCCCATGGGAAAAGATAAGTGTGAAACAAGGGTGGCTAGGGTCCTATCTTTGAGGTGTCCAGACTCATACAAAGAACTTTTTAATGAATTGTTTTTCCTCAAAAAAGGAAGACATGTGTAGTCTCTCCCCCAGAGGGTTCCGAATTCTTGGCTGAGGAGGGTAGAAAGAGAATGCTTCCAACCCCTCCCCCTTCAAATTCTAAATCTTTGAAAGCTACCCTAGAATAAAGCAACGTTTCCTGGTAAATTTTGCAACAAGAATTCTGGACGTTTTGAGGGTAAGGCGCATATGAGCGTACTAAAGGAGTGAATCGCCTTAGGTTTTGGGGGGCCATTCTGAAATCCTTGGGAAGGGCTCCCTTTATGCCTGGACCGCCTTTGATGACACATGACCTTTGACTCTGATCAATGCAGCCTCCTCCTGAAGAAGCAGAGAGCAGATCAGCTCTCTCAACGCCCAGAGGAAGAGCGGGCAGTTAGGCCCTGACCTCCCGCCCTGCCCCTAACCTCACTGATAATTGAGTTTTCCATCCGTGCTCATCGGCAGGGTCGAAACACAAAGAAATAAGCCCCTCATGACTCTGTCTTTGCCCCGATGAAACCTCAAGCCAAATCTGCTGGGCTCACACCGGCATCTGGCCCTGGGAGTCACGGGAAAGGGGCTGGATGTGGGCGCCGGCCCCCTGCTCCAACCTGGGCCTCTGGGCACCTCCCACGTCCCTGCCACGGGCTGTGTGGCTCCAACCTCCCAGAGTGCTCCGAGAGAGAGGCCCTCGTCTCTTTGAAAGATGCCACAGCGACCAAGAAAACACCCCACCTTTACCCCAGAGCCTTTTATAAAGTGGGTTCCCCGGATCCTCCTGAAAGACTACATTTTAAGAGAATGTAAAGAAATAAAGAAATTTTCTCCACCTTACCTTCAATCTTTGTACAATTCCTTGTTGTAGAATAACATAAGTGCTAAATAAACTTCTTCAGACCACTGGGCACCTAGCTGCCCCCTCCTCGTGGAAGGAGCAAGAGGCCAGCGTGGTGACCATGGCCAGCTGCGGACAAAGCAGAAGGTGCTGGCTGGGGATGTGGGCCTACACGGGTCTGTCTGTGGCTCGTGGTTCCCCAGGGATGGCTTCATGGGGAGCAGGAGTGCAGCAGGAGAGGTTCTCCCTGGATTGCTTGTGTAAAAAACTCAGTGAGATGCTTCCCCACCTTGTGGTTTCTATGGTCACCTCTGACCCTCAATCCCCCACTGAGGGAACTATATCATGTCCCAAGAAACCAAAGGGCAGCAAACTTCTCCAAGGTCACCTAGGCTCAGAAGAGGTAGGGCAGAGAGCTGGGGCATGGTTGCTGACTCTGCGGCCCATGAACTCTCTGGAGCTCGCTGCTTCAGGAGGAACACTCCTGGAAGGCAGAAGGAAGGAGGATGCTTCCAGGCTTGGACAAACACCCAGGGAAACCCGGGCACTGACAGAGCAGCAACAGCCGGGGGAGTGACAGAGACCGACCTGACTTCGACGATGGAGAATTTGGAGCTTACTGAGAGAAGAAGGGCCTTCTCTGAGCCTCGAGGAGTCCAGAAAGATGGGTAGAGGGAACCAGGAAAGGTATTTCAGCAGAGGAACCTGCCTGGGGAAGGCTCTGAGGCGAAAGTCAGCACAGGAACCATGGCGAGGCTGGTCAGCAGTCCCCACCATGAAGCGCTTAGGGGCCGAGGGAGGGATGAGGGGTGGAGGGCCTTAGGTGTCTGGCCAGGAGTCGGGGCTTTCTTCCAGAGCTACTGTAGGGATGTGATATGTGTGCAGCATCAAACAATCAGGATCTTTTCCCATTCAGAAACTGAAAAGTGGAAAACTTATCCAAAACAGTGCCTGTTACCTGGGCCTCCCCAAGGGGTCATCCCAACGCTGGGACCAATCAGCATAAACAGCTCCTTGCCGTCCCTGCTACCGGCCTTCTTTCCTGGGTGCGGGGAGGCTCCCGAGGCCCTTTATTTAAAAACTTGCTCTGGTGCTTATCGTAGGTCTGTTTGCACTTTTCCATGGTCTATATAACTTTGTGTATATAGACCACATCTTCTTTATCCACGCATCTATTGATGGACATCTGGGCCCTTTCCGTGGTGTGGCTATCATCGACATTGCTGCTCTAAACATTGGGGTGCAGGTGCCCCTTCGGATCCCAATATTTGTGTCCTTTGCAAGATTTTCTGGTGTTCTATATTTCAGTGACTGAGTTTTTTGGCCGTCCTTAAATTTTGCACCCAAAATGAGCTCCTCCCACTCTTCAGCCTCATCCTAGCCCTGAGCAAAAGCCCTAAGTGGTCCTGAGTCCAACCACTAGGCACCATCTTCCAAGGTCTTACCTGCATTTCTTGCCTCATATCCCTTCCCTCCTCAAACCGCCCATGGCCTCAACCATAGTCCCAGCTCTGCACCCCTACGGCAACCCCCTGATGCCCGGCCCACAGCCTGGTCCTTGGGCATGCTGTCCTGCAAAGTCCTTATTTCCTCTGGGTTCCTTGCTCCTCCCAGTCAGTTCCTCGTCCAGGGCCACCCCGGCCCCCTTCCTGTCCACAGGGCCCGGACCACTGCAACACACTCTCCCCTTTACAGCTCGGAACTCCCCAGTGCCTCCGGGGGAGAATAGCTTACTTTGCACACATCTCCAAGACAGGACTGTCTCACCATCCCAGGATTCCTCTGTGCCTGTGAGCTAGTAAGAAAAAATAATGTGGGGGGGGGGAAGAAAAAGAAAACATAACCATAGATTTCACCACACCCAAAACATATGCAGGCACCCAGGATTTTGATGAATGAATGAATGAATGAATGAATGGAAGATTCAGTCAGGGCACAATGGGGTGAGTCCAGACTTTGATCTCACAACATAACCTCGAGCTTGAATCCAGAATCACTGCTCACTACCCTCATGCCCTTGACAGAGAAAGTATCTCTAGGCTCCATTTCTTTATCTGTAAAATGGGGCTGATAAGCTACCCTTGCAGGGTTGTCATGAAAACCACCAAATGCCTGGGACACAGTAACAGATGTTCCATAAAATTAGAAAATACTAGGGGTCAGCTAGAAGATCTTCCCCTCTAACCAGCCTCTGGTGCTCTCTGCTCTGAGGGGTGTGCGCTCATACCCTCTCAGGTTGACTGTTGAAGTCCTTGTCTCATGGCTGAGTATGGTTTGATGAGTGATTAATAATGATCAAGGCTTAGGTGAGAATTGGTCCCCAGATCAACTAGGCAGTTTGCACAAGCAAAGCCAGACATAGGAAAGTGTTAATGTGGGTCTTTGTTGAATTTCACTGATTCAACCCAAATTTCGGGATGGTCACCTGGTGCCCCGCTTGTGTGTGGTGGCCTTCAGCAAGGAGGACTCCTGGAGACTGTCACAGATGGAGTCTCCCCAAGTCCCTTGAAGGCCTTCAATGTCTTAAAAAAGATCTTACTCTGGAGGATTTATCCTGACCCTCCCCCTTTTAGTAGAGTTCCCTAGAGAAACAGACATAGGGTAGAGAGACAGGGAGAAAGAATTTAAGAAATTGGCTCACATGATCACGGGTGATGACAAGTCCAAAATCTGTAAGGCAAGCCAGAAGGCTGAAGACCCAGGAAGGAGTTGATGCTGCTGTCTTGAGTCCACAGGCCATCTTAACATAGACTTCCCTCTTCTTTGGGAGACCTCATTTTTTTGTGCCTTCAATTGACTGGATGAGGCCCACCCACATTACAGAGGATAATCTATTTTTTTCAGTGTCCTGGATTCAATACTAATCTTCTCTAAAAAATATCTCCATAAAATTAAAAAATTAGACTGCTGTTTGGCCAAGCAGCTGGGTGCCAGAGCCTCGCCGAGCTGACACATCATAGTAACCATTATGCGCCGCGAGTTTACAACATGAATGGAATCAATCCATCAGATACTCAGCATGTAACTAAACAGGAAGCAATCATGGGAAAGTGCTTTGTGGGGGTGGCAGGGAGGGTCCCACAGAGGAGGTAGCCCTGGGGTGAGGGCTGTGTCTGGTCTGCTGCTGGAGAACAGAAATCACTGGGTTCTCATCCAAAAGATGCCTGACAGAATCTTTCCCTCAGAGACTAATTTGTTCTCCAAACATTATTGGCCCTCCAAAGTACCAGGAGTCTCACTAGGCTCTGGGGTAAGGATCTGACATGGGACCTCAGGACCTCACAGTCCAGGGTGGAGGCAGAAAGCCAGGGGATGCACACTGTGACAGCAACGTGTGCCAGGAAGGTCTGCGCACCTCCACCGGGGAAGTTGTGGTGGTGTTCGTGGGGATGAGGAGCTAGCACTAAACATAAAGATCATCACCAGGGAGATGAATAAGGAGAATGTGATGATGCACAATGTGCGATGTTTTGCAGCATTTAGAAGCAAAGACCTAAATGTATGCACAGCATTAGCTTTTTAAAAAATGCAGTGTAAAGAAGTAAGAAGCGAAACTGTGGATAGCATGGTGTCATTTATGTAACTTCAAGATACACTATACAGAGCAACCTCCCTCAGAGAGATGCATATGATTTTCGGGGTACAGAGCAGATGCATTGGGAAGGTCTTCCGTGAAGAGAGGGGGACGGGAACGAGGACAGGTGAGTACATCAGTGAGAAGGGGAGCCTGGTGGGGACCGGTGAAGGATGTGGCATGAGCTGAAACTGTGAATGATTCCAGCCTCAGCACTGAGTTCCAGAGAATCCACATGTCGACCACTGTGGATGAAAAATCACCAAGAGAGAGACAGCCACTACCTGCTTATAATGACCTGGTCAACGCCTGCCTTCCCTTCCAGGCCAGATGTTGGCAAACTACGGCCATGAGCCAAAGCCAAACGACCGTCTGTTTGTGTGCCAAAAGTCCGTGGTGCACAGTCACGCCCCTTCCCTCGAGGAGCACCCGTGGCTGCTTCCGTGTAACGATGGCGGCTTCCGGAGCTGCACTGAGACTGGGCAGCCTGCAAGGATATTTACCAAGCGATCCTTTCAGAAAATATTTGCCAACCCTGCTCCAGACTAAAAGCTCATGGGCTTTGGCTTCTTAAGGCCAGGGATAAAGAGAAAAGGGAGGACTCCACAAATGGTGATCAAACCCCAGACGAGCGCAAGAGTGTCCCAGGACTATCAGACTCAGACAGCAAGGGAGGGCTGCTCCGTTCTTCATGAGCACTGGGCCTTTGTACCTGCCGCTCCCCTGTGTGCAACATTCTCCATCCTTGCTCTTCCTGGCTGTGCTTCTCCCACCTCCCCCTGGAGGCCTCTCTGGCCCCTCCCCCTAGGTCAGGAAGCCCTGCTCTGCGCTGTCTTATCACGCTGCACTTTCTGACACTACTGGTAATTATGTGTTCATTGTCGAACTTCCTTTCTTCACCTGCGCATGGGTCAGGTTCTGCTTAATTCCGGATTCCCAGCAACTACAGGAATGGGTAGGGGAAAGGCAAGGAATAGGATCAGAAAAGAGTCAAGGAAAATTCCAAAAGGCCTGGAGTGCCAAAGAAAAGTGGATGCTTTCACCCAAGGGCCAGGTGTTTAGGCCTGACTTCCCCATACAAAGAAGACTATCTGCTCCAAGAATTATTAAGCCAGAGCTAGAAGGAGCCAGATCCAGGCCAACCCAACTCTCTTCTGGAGGCTATGGCCCCATCCCCTGATGGCTATATGGCCCTATCCCCTGATGACCCATCCCCTGATGGCCCCATCCCCTGATGGCTATATGGTCCCATCCCCTGATGGCCCCATCCCCTGATGGCTACATGGTCCCATCCCCTGATGGCCCCATCCCCCGATGGCCCCAGCCAAGATGGCTCATAGAACATAGAAGGCAATAGTATTGTCTGAAAGCCTCATACCCTGAAATCAGGAAGCAGCTCCCCAGATTTGAAACACAAATCACCCCCACCTCCATCTATCTCTCACCTCCAGGCACTGTTCTGAGGGCTTTACATAAATTCATTAATGGAATCCTCATGAGAACTCCTGTTACAATTGAGCATCTGTGATGCAAGGAGGGTCTTGCCCTCTCATCCCAGGTTGTGTCATCCAGCACCAGAGCTAGATTTACTCCCTGGGAGCCTGGTGACAGAGCTCAGGCCCCAATCACTACTCTACCACCTCTTACTTAGCATTGCTGGTGGACTTTTTGTACTTAACATTCAGGTTCCCAGTAGAACCCTGTGGATGGGGCAGGCAAAGAGGGGACTCTTATGCCCAGCCAGCAAGTGAGAAATCAAAGAAGCCAGGTGCTCTGAGCAACATTCTAGACCCTTCTGCTCTCTCTGTTACCAAACCCCAACATGGTGCACCCTTGGCAAGAGGTAAGTCATTCCAAAGAAGAAATGTTCACCATGCACTAGACCGGGCCAGGTCACACATTGGGCACCCAGGAGACCAGAGAAACAGCAAGACTGGACCACCCGTGGAGAAGGTACTGGGGCTGTGGATGGTACGATGTGGAGACACATATCTGTAACCAAGGGAAAGTCAATCCCTGGGGTCAATCTCCAGGTGTGATCATTTCCTTCTAGTGTTATCAGAGAGATCTTCCTGGAGAAGAGTGCAGCTGCCAAGTTCCTAAACTGAGTCCTTGTTCCCACATTTCTTAGACAGTAACAAATAAAGGACACCTTGGGCTTCCTCTGCCTATGGAAGGAGCTTTTGTACCAGGCTCCTTGACCTGGATTCAGCCTTGGCTCCCATTTGCAGCTCAGCCCAGATGTCTCCACAAAATATCTACTACACAACAGCTCAGTCCCTTTCCAGCCCTAGGACTTCCTTCAACAAGGCGCACAGAATTTGACCCTCAGATCACCCAGGAACCCAGCTGGAATTCACAGGTTCTTCCCTCCTGGTCTCTTCTGGTACCCCTCCCTGCTCAGCCCTGGGAGCTGGCCAGGCATCAGAGGAACTAGAAAGGACAGAAGGCGAGGATATGTCCCAAAGATCCCCAGGCTAACTCCCTCTCCTGGAAGTTGACGCCTCTGCTTGTCTATCTTCGACATCCTGTCCTTGAGTTCTTGAGACTGTTTTCCCAAAAGAACCTTTGGGGATTGTGTCTGTAGGGATTTGGCAACTGCAAGGCTACTTCTACCTGAGCAAATCTTGACTTCCCAACACCTAAGATGCCTATGTGCTGTGCAGGGAAAGAGAGAAACACACAGATGAAGAGTAGAAGGGATTTCTTTGACCCAGAAAGTGAACCCAAGCCTGTGCAGGAAAATGAGAAAAGACAGAGGGAGGGAAATCTCCCTCCTAAATGCCCCAGGATCCTGAGGATCTCCCCACAGCAGAGCAATGACACGGTTCCAGAGTTGTGTCTCCACCAAGCTCCAGGAGAGACCTTTAGTGGATGTCCTTGGGAAGACTGCAGTCGAGCACCATCTAACAGAGCTGGCATTAGCCTGCAGGCATCCCCTCCCTTCTGCCCAGCACAGGCCGCCCTCCTCTCCCGGGGCCCTCTTCTTCCTTCTCATACCACAAGGAGGGCTTAAAATGCCATTGCAAGTGAGACCCTTCTCCTGGCTGTTGACCCTTATCACTTTATTGTTCCAGACCCTTCCATGTGGCCTGTTTCTGCCTCCCAACTTTTGTCTCAAACCTTGGGCCTTTAACCCCTGGCCTCTTCATACCAATTCCTACCACCTGCCCCACCTTCTTCTATACCCATTTATCTGATTGGCTAATCTCTGCCCATCTTCTAGGCCTCTTGACTCGATATGTCTTCAGCAATGAGGGAGGCTGCTTCAGCCTGAAGCTTGGGCCTACTGGGAAACCCCTTCTGCCTCTGAGCAGGGAAGGCCTCAGCCAGTCAGGCCATGACCTCTGCAGTGATCAGCTGGCCAATAGGCCAAATGGCCACAGACACACAGCAGCCAAGGTGGCCTCACCATCTGGTCAGCAGTCACCCAGACCCACCAGGCTCCTCGGAGACTCTCCAGGCTCGTGTTCTGGGGCCTGACAATACAAGAACGGTCATCTGTCTTATAGGTAATAGTCACAATCATCAAGAAATGAAAACAGAATCTGTCCCTTCCACCAGCTGGAGGATCTTCCAGTTTCCAAATATGATAAGGAAAGGAGACCAAGGGAAACATTTGAGGGGAATCTTTGGGGTATGGACCAGAGACGCAATACTGGGCAGAGTGTAGACCAGCCTCTGCCCAGCAGTCCTGGAGCAGCGTGGTTAAAGGAGCAGGACTCTGGTGGAACCTCAGTCACAACACCTATCCATAGTTAACAGCTCATTTACTTGGTGTAAGGTGGCCTAGTCTGCTAGAATTGCAGTTTTTTAAAGGCAGAGAAGGTATCTTCACTCATCTTTGTATTCATTCAGGTATTCACCCTCTTATTCATGTTGTTACTTCATTTACTGAGCATCTCCGTTGTGTCCAGGCCCTGCCCCAGGGCCTAAGGATGTAAAGATAAATAAGTCCAATGACAGGTAAACAGATCATTAAAAGTTAATGTGACAAGGGCAGTAACAGA
This sequence comes from Spilogale gracilis, assembly GCA_004023965.1. Lineage (NCBI taxonomy): Eukaryota > Metazoa > Chordata > Mammalia > Carnivora > Mephitidae > Spilogale > Spilogale gracilis. The sequence goes on from PITA01002223.1 coordinate 104,291, forward strand.
AAGATGTAGAAGGCAGTGGGAGTTCAGAAGAAGTATTTGTCCCTGCTTCAGAAGATCAAGGAATGCATCACAGAGGAGAAGTCATTTTCACTGGGCTTTGAAGGATGAGTAGGAGTTCTTTTGGCCAGAAAGGCACTGTAGTCATGGACACATACCATCTTCATGGATGAAGGCTCAGCACTTCTTACCTAAAAAATGCTCAGAAACTGCAACATCATAACCAGCACAAATCCAGTGCTAGGACAGGAGAAAGAGGGCATAGTCCTCACTCCTCTGCCTCAAAGCTGGAGATACATTGGAAACCCTTGGGGTGTATTAGAAAATACTGATGTTCCATCCTCCCTGGTAATCCTGACATCATTGGCTTGAGATGCTGCCTGATCATTGGAACTTTTTAAAAAGTTCCCAGGTGATTTCAACGCACAGTCATGTTTGAGAACCCCTACTTGAGACCACTGCTTCTCAAGCTTAGTGTGTTAGTTCATTTAGGACATCTTCTTACAACGCGGCTTCGGGTGCAGCAGGTCTAGGGTGGGGCCTGAGAGCCTACAGGTGTAACCTGCTCCAGCTAATGCAGATGCTGCTATCCTGGGACCACACTTGGAACAGCAAGTCTCTGAAGCTGACTCCTCGAAGGAATTCACCAGACATCAGGATCTTGTCTGCACCCAGGGCCGATAACGCCGCACTCCCAGGGCTAACCTTTAGTTCTGGATTGGTGCAGTGAAGGGGGGGGGGTGTTTTGAGAGCTGGCACAACATACCTGTCCCAGCCAGCTGCCCGCCTGGCTGCACTCAAGGCCAAGGCCCAGCCGTGGGGGCCCGGGCCAGCCAGCTGACATCCCAGTTGCGTTGACAGGAGCTGCCTGCTGGGTAAACATTGTTCTGGGTTTTTTCTTTTTTTCTCTTCAAACAAGCCCTTCCCAGCGCCCGGCCACGGAACCCTAAACAATACCTCTCTGTGCTGTTGACACAAAAGCACAAATGGTGTCATTCCAGCCCAGAGATAAAACTCTGATCCTCCCATAATGGGGGGCATTTCCTCTTGGGAAGAACACCAGCAAATCAGGAAATTCAACAAGCCCAGTCTAAACCCTGCCCTCAGGCTAGGCTCAGGGTTTTTTTTTTGTTGTTGTTTTGGGTGGATTTCTTTCTCCCCAAAGCTCCGCTGGGTTCATGGGCCCCCGTCAGCAGAAATGTCAACCCCAAACAATGGCCTCTTTTTGCAGACAATGGTCAGCGTGAAGAATGTCGCAGGAGGGCAGGGCTTGAGGAGGGACAATCAGCTTTCAGAAGCCAGTGGCCGAGTGGGTGCTGTAGGGAGGGTCCCACTCTCACCCCGGCAGCCTCCTCAAAGGCACCATTTATAGGACCCGCAGCCCCGGAAGAATGGCTGCTCCGGCCGCAGAGCTGGAGGGCCGCCGGCTCACCGGCCCCCGCCGCAGGCCGAGCCCGGTCTCCCCCCACCAATCCTGCTTTATCGGCCTCCTGGGGCACCTCCAGCCACGGCCCCTGCCATGCAGACTTTGTTGAATGAGAAAACAGTCACCCCCAAATTAGACGGAGGCCTGCTGATAGCCGCCCCACCCGTCCTACAGTACCCGGCCTGGGCCTCGGTTGGCCAGCTCTCCAGAAAAGAAAGGGCTTATTCATCCCCTAAGGTGGAAACTTGCTTTCTCGGGGGGAAATTGTGTAACCGTTTTGTAGTGGAATTGACTACAGTCCTCAAGGTCTTTTGGAAAAAGAAAAACAGATAAGGGGGCGGAGGCTGGAGCCCAGGCTGGAAGTCTCCTGGTTAGATTTGCTCAGTGCAGAACAATTTTTCTGACAGAGGCCACAGGCCCAAACATCATATCAGCTAGTCCCTGGGTTTCAAGGACCCTCACCGCCACTGGAAAATTAAAAAGAATCTTTTTGGCAGATAGCCAGGCATGCATGCCTTCATTCACTCCTCTAGCACCACGCCTAACACACAGTAGGTGCTCAGTAAACATTCGTTGAGTGAATGAAACCTTTTATAATATTGGATTCTATCTCTCCCTGCTTAGGAAACCTTCAATAGCTCCCTAGTGCCTATAGGATAAATTTCATTTTCTTCAACTGGTCTCCGACTGTCACAGGGGGCCCTCAAATACCTCTCCAACCTCACAATCCCCTTGTTTTCCCCCATTTACCCCAACACACACGCACTAACATACACATGTATGCTGCCCACTGGTTCTTGAGCTAAACCATTGTACAAGACCATAGGCCTTTGTCCCAGCTGTCCCTTAGCCCCAAGACCCTTCCCAAACTTCTCTGGAGATGTGGTGAGCTCCTCCCCCATCCACACTCACCTCCAGCATTCACCCCTCCTCTTCAAAGCCATCCCGGTGCTTCTGACTCCACTGCCCTGCTCTCCCGTGCAAACATGGCCCTATCTTGGCATTTGCCACAGTGTCGTATTTATCTCTTCTGACCATATGCCGTCTCCTTGAGAGCAGGGACTGACTTAGCCCCATATAGCCGGTGGGGGCACAGGACCTGCTCCATCATGGGTTCTCAGTAAGCAGGGACCATCTAGCCGTGGTGTGCCTAGGACCGTCCTTATTTTAGTACCGAAAGTCCCATGTCCCAGAAAACAACAAGGTCCTAAGCAAACCAGACGGTTGGTCTTTCTATTGGTGAGTTCTGAATAAATAAATATTCAGTGTCCATTCATTCATTTAACACATGTACAATAAAAATCTGTGAGCTGGGTCCCTCAGTCATCCAACTGAAAGGCATGTCTAAATAATCCAATACCTCTTCAAAACAATCCTACTACAGAGCATTGCAAAAAGATGAGTCTTTGCTGTTGAGTGAGCATTAAGTCCATTAGGCATCTTTCCATGGCCCTCGTTTCTCTCCTTGGCTATCTCTTGGAGCAACCTGCCCACTGTTGGTAAGGTGTCTGTTGACATCTGCCTCATCTCTCTGGTCTCTGGATTTGCCAGGGTCTCTCTGAGTCTGCTGCCCTCCAAAAGGGTGAGCTCTCTAGACTCGAAGCCACGCAGATGAATTCCCATCTAAGGTTTTGTAAGTCAAAGGGAGCTCGCTGGAGCTCAGTTCCCAAATCAGCCCCCAATCCCAGGCCCCCAGAACAGGAGTGGTTACAGCCAGGATCCATTCGTCTGCTCAGCCTCCCTCAGACCCTCGGGCAGCTTGGACCCATCTGTTTCCCAGTTCTAGGTCAAATCAAGCTGAGAAAGATCAGGCTTCATTTGACCCGAGATGGCTACGGCATCTGGCTCTTCCCTCCACCCCACCTCCTCCCCCATCCTGGCCAAATGAGCCTTAGTGGGCTTTCAGGGACACCGTGTCCCTTGGGTGAGGCTTGCAGAGTTTCCAAGAAGTGTGACCCAATAGATGCCACAAAGACAGGCACATCTGGTTTGAATCCTAGCCATGTAGCTGGGTGATTGCAGGTAAGTTACCTGGCCTCTCTTGTGCTGCCTCATTTAAACAGGGACATTCCTAATGCCCACTTTGCAACATCATTAGAAAGATGATAGGAAACTGACAAGGCCTTCAGTTCTGTGTCTAGCACACAGTAGGCACTTCAAAAGCTACTTTTCTCACGTTCAGGTCGAGGGAAGAAACCACCATTTGGAGTGAATCCATTCAACACCTTGGGGCCCAGCCCATACTGTTGGGAATCTCACTCTGCTGAGTAAACACTGGGCAGGGTCACCACATTCTGCCCCTTCTACGGTCCTGTCTGCACAGGAGGAGGGCCCAAGTTGCAGAAGTAGCCCCCAACCAAGGCAGATAGAAGTCATGACTTTAGATTGGAACATTCCCAAAAATCTTTGGTTAACGAAAGACAAGAAAAGTAAATACCAACACATGGATTTCTTCTTCATCCTTGCCCTAAAAATGTACAATGGAAATGTTAAAAATTGCCAAAAATTGATTTTAAAGCATAGCATGTGGGTAAATGTAAGGCATCTTAATTCTAACTTTTGGAGGTCCCGCTTCAAAGAAGCAATAGTCTAAAACTCCTCTCATTCCCCATGGGGAAAAAAAAAATCATTTCCTTTCATCCAAAGTCCCTGGTTCTCCAGGAGACAAAGGTCCCGAGTCATGTGCATGACCACCCACCTTTTAAAAAACACTCCTATTTAACCAACCTGCTCCCTTCACTTGGTGCACACAGCTGTAACCTGACATCTCAGGCAATCTCTAGCTCACGTCTCAGTTTCCTCCCCTCCATATAATCTTAATGCCCCTATTTATTTCCGACTTGTTTCTATGAACACTTTGACGTTTAATTAAATCAAAATTAATAGCTGTGCACCCTAAGAAATCAGGAATGAGCTACAAAACTATGATATTTTTTGCAAGTCCTTCTAAGCTTTTGGTTTTGGGGGGGTTTTTGGTTTTGTTTCATTTTTTTCTCAGTGGTTTTGTTTCATTTTTTTCTCAGCGATTGAATTACTTGAGGGAAATCTTTGTTAGGCCATCGTAAGGCTGCCTGAGCTCACACATGTTTAAGAATGTGTCACGTGTATGAGCACACGCAGGCACAGGAAGGGTGAATATCGTTGGTCAAGAGTCATTCAGTGAATATAGCACTGGGCGACGCGACATCAACAGCAGGTGCCTTCTCTCATATTCTATGTTGTCGCGAGTTGGGTCGGAGAAAAACTAGAAATTCATTGGGATAGCCATAAAGACAATTTTGGAAACATTATTGTATGTGCTGCACTCATTTTTTCCCCCACTTAGTCTTTTGAAATACTTGCTTTTGGTCTTCACTGATTTCTGGGTAACTGTCCATTTTTGGAACTCTTACAAAGTGGGTAGGTATTTGAGAACCATGATGACCTATGACCTTTGACCCAAGGTGATCTTTACTGGGAGGGATCCATGAAAGATTGATTTGAGCAGAGCTGAGTTAGACAAACAAGCTATTCACATAACTTTAAATCCGGAGGCAAATTAGGTAAAAATGTTAGCAACCTTAGTGGCCTGGAATTTCCTGCCCCAGTAGTCAGAAATTAGGACAATACTTCTCTTAGCCTCTGCGGGGATTGATGAAGAAGTTTCTGCATCTTCTTCTTCAAACAGACTCCTGGAACAATCCAGTGGAGCATACTAGGTCCCATGAACAGGTAAGCTGGCTTCTTGACAAATAATTTTTAAAAGGAACTGAAAGTGTGCCTTTTACATAATTGAGAGCAATAAATATTTCAATCATAGACATATTGAATCTCAGGGATAGTCAATCGTTCTTCCAAAGAACCCAAGTTTTAAGAAGACTCTCTATGAAACAAACTGCACTATTTTAATTAGCGTTCCCAGCCTTTAGTCATCAAAACACAGGAAACTGGATATCAGAGGTTCTGACAGGGCTGAGGTCCCAGGGGCTGGCGCACAGACGAGGCAGGACCACAGCTGAAGAGAAACCGTCCAGCGCTGCGCTCTCGGTGAGGGGTCCTGCATCAGTGTGGGATGGCAGCTACACTGGGGCAGCTGTAGCAAGCATTCAAGGCTGTGCTTACTGCCTTTCTAGAAACTTCAGTCAGTGTGGAGTGGCCCAGGCTAGGAGCTACTGACCCGATGCCTTATTCCCACCAACTCTGAGCCTACTGACCAAGCTGAGGGAGCAAAGTAGGTTAGGGAGGGTTTAGGAAGCCAATCGTAGGCTTCACGTTCATTTTTCCCTACAGTGTATTTATTGTAAAATATAGGGAAAAAATATAGGGGAAAAACTTGATAACATTCATGATTTTTTTAAAGATTTATTTACATATTTGAGAGAGAAAGCGTGCACATGAGCAAGAGAGACAGAGGGAGAGAGAATCTCAGGCAAACTCGACACTGAGCAGGGAGCCTTATGGGGGGCTCAATCTCAGGAGCCTGAGATCATGACCTGAGCCGAAATCAAGAGTCGGACATTTAACCGATTGTGACCCCAGGCGTCCCGACATTCATGAAAATTTTAAAACAGAAAAGCATCAGTAGTAATCCTGTGACCGCTGTGTTCATTTTCCTCTACATTGTCTCCAGTCTTTATTCACAGGCACACACTCATTATTTGTGGGTTCCTTACCAGCAACCTTGTGTACTCATTTAAATGTATCTGTAACCCCAAAACCAGCAGTCAGAGCACTATTTGGTCATTCACAGACATGCACAAAGTGAAAAACTTGACCGGCCCCACATCTAGGTTCCCAGCCAAGGCAGAACACAGAGATGCCTTTGTGATTCAGCTCCGTACTGTAAACAAGTGTCAACTTCCCAGTCCATTTAATGCAATGTTTTCTGTATTTTTGTGTTTCTGTTGGTGATTTCACTGTTTAAAATAGCCACACACCAAAATGTTGTCAAGTGTCTCCAAGAGCAAGAAAGCTGTGATGTGCCTTATAGGAAAAGTACGCGTTAGAAAATTTTCGTTAGGGGGGCGCCTGGGTGGCTCAGGTGGTTAAGCGACTGCCTTCAGCTCAGGTCATGATTCCGGAGACCCGGGATCAAGCCCCACATCGGGCTCCCTGCTCGGCGGGAAGCCTGCTTCTCCCTCTCTCAGTCCCCCTGCTTGTGTTCCCTCTCTCGCTGTGTTTCTTTGTCAAAGAAAGAAATAAAATCTTAAAAAAAAAAAAAAAAAGAAAAAAAATTTTCGTTAGGGCGGGAGTCATAGTACTATTGGCCACAAGTTCCATGTTAAATGAATCAACAATAGATATCAAATAAAGTGTCTTTAAACAGAAGCACACATAAAATAAGATTAAGAATTGATCAGTTGAGGGCGCCTGGGTAGCTCAGTTGTTAAGCATCTGCCTTTGACTCAGTTCATGATACTGGAGTCCCAGGATCAAGCCCCGCATCAGGCTCCCTGCTCAGAGGGAAGTCTGCTTCTCCTTCTCTCACTCCCCCTGCTTGTGTTCCCTCTCTAGCCATGTCTCTCTCCGTCAAATAAATAAATAAAACCTTAAAAAAAAAATTTGATCAGTTGACAAAAATGCTATAACCAGAGGCTCACAGGCACCTAGCCATGTATTTCTCCTAGGAGTAATCATTCATGTTCATTAAGTCAGTGTTGGAAGTGACTTTGTAGAACATTATCACAAACAGTGAGAATTAACTGTCCTTAAAATTTCATTTCCTGGGGTGCCTGGGTGTCTCAGTCAGTTAAAGCATCTGCCTTCAGCTCAGGTCATAACCCCAGGATCCTGGAATGTGTCCCGCATTGGGCTCCCTGCTCAGCTGGGAGCCTGCTTCTCCCTCTCCTGCCTGCTGCTCTGCCTGCTTGTGCTCTCTCTCTCGCTCCCTCGCTGTGTCTCTCTCCATCAAATAAATAAATAAAATCTGTTTAAAAAATTTAACTTTGTTTGTTGCAGTCACCATTACATAAATACTACTTGTCGGTGCTATCATAATAATTCTCCTTTGTATGCATAAACCATCTACTTACCCAGTCCCTCTTGCTGGGTCTTTGGCTCGTTTCCAATATTCCAATCAACCTCATAGACAAAGCTGCAGAGTATAAGGAGTGCGCACTCCATAAGGTCACGTATCCGCCTTACCCTTGTCTGGATAAGCCCTCTCAGGGCTTGACATAGAGTTCATCTCAGATAAATGCTTGTTGAATGAATGAATAGCTATGGTTGGACCATGATAGGCAGGGACCATCAATTCAACATGGATGACTGTTAGTACATGTTCAGTACATGCCTGTTGTTCAACATACCAACATCTATGGGTCACCTTCTGCTTGTTTGCTTTGGGGGGTTTATTTGTTTGTTTGTTTTTTAGATTTTATTTATTTATATTTATTTATTTATTAGATTTTATTTATTTATAAACAAAAATCCCGGGACTCCAAGATCATGACCTGAGGCCAAGGCAGACGCTCAATGACTGAGCCACCCAGGCACCCCGACCTTCCCGACCTTCTCTTTGTTATGTAGTGAACACCAAGCCTGGATTTTTACTTTCATTAAATTGTTTAAGCCACATTACTTTGGAGGTAAGTTTTATTAGCCTCATTTTACCAGTAAGGAAACGGGGACTTAAAAAGATCCTATGTTCACAGTCACACAGCTAACCAGAGCCATCACCACATTTCTAGCCCAGGTCTCAATGACTCCCAACTCCTGTTGCTTCTGCTGCACCAGGCTGAAGTCCTCAGTGTGCACTGAGCCACGCGTAGCCCCCGGATCATGGTGAGCGGGCCAGCTGGCCTCTTACAGAGACCACGGGACATCCGATCCCCGGGACTCCGCTTTCTCCCTGCTTCTCATAATCCTCCCACCTGAATTCCTCCTTTCTCCCATAATCCCACGAGCCTGACAGGATGTCTGGCCCCTCCCATATAGCGGTAAGTGGTGGGCACTCAGCCTTCAATACCTGCTCTCAGGTAAACCGAAACCCACGCCTGCCTCGCCTGGGCTGTAGGAATAGATGTGATGAGGCCAGCAAGGCAGAGGCCCCTGAATTCCAAGAACTTCTCAAGGTTGGGGTTTTGATCTCTTCTTTTGATTTGAATAGGTTGGAGTTTCAGGTGGGATGAGGGTACTTTGGGGTCTTTTTTTCAAATTTATAAAAGATGAGGTGGAGGGGCGGCCTGGGTGACTCACTTGGTTAGGCGACTGCCTTCAGCTCAGGTCATGATCCCGGAGAACCGGCATCGAGTCCCACATCGGGCTCCCTGCTCGGCGGGAAGCCTGCTTCTCCCTCTCTCACTCCCCCTGCTAGTGTTCCCTCTCTGTGTTTCTCTCTGTCAAATAAATAAAATCTTTAAAAAAAAAAAAAAAAGATGAGATGGAAATAAGGTTTGCTCTATTTGATTTGCATTTCAAAAACACAGGGCTCACCCTGACTGGTAACTCCTCAGCCGGGGAGGATGGCATAAACCCTCAGGTTGGTATGGTTAATAAAACAGGCAGATATGGTGGTGGGTCCGAAAGCAGGGGTCAGACGCCTCTTGTAAGAGGTTCTGGGCTTACCAGTTGGTATGTCAGTAAGCTTTCTTATTTGCTATTTTACAAAACAGTTACACAGTTGTTATATTCTCTGTTTCATGAGGCTATCAGGAAGAAAGAGAGAAGACAGCGTTCCCTCTTCTGAGAATGTCCTTTGCCTCTTCGTTGTCTGGGGCACTCCCACTCATGGAGACCCAGGGCAAATGTTTTCCTTCTCTGAAGACTTCTTTGGTAGAACTCCCCCAAAGTAGTCACAGCCTCCCCTTTGCCACAAATGGCCCCACGTAGACTCATTGTACACAACACACTGTCCTGAAAATATGGGCTTATTGTGTCTGTCTCTCCCGGGGACAGAGGCCTTATCTCATCCATTGCCAGGTTCCCAAAGCCCATGCCATGTAGAAAGTGTTCTGTGCACTGAATGAAGGAGTGGGAGTAGACAGAGTTCAGCATCTCTTTAAGAAGTTTTAATATCTTTTTGCATATTTATTTAAGTACCCTCTTGTCTTGAAGCATAGAGCCTTTGAAAGGGACACTAGCTCTGGTTTCTCTGACCATGAAGAAATCCTTTTAGTATCTCAGAAAAAAATCACTGCTCCGTCTCTCCCCGGATACCCCCAAGTAATGATAGGCAGGGGAAATTGTTCATTAACCCTGTCTTTCTTCAGGCACTCTACCTTCCCATCATCAAGTGCCTTAAGATCCTGGAAGATGGAATAACAAACACAATAATAACAATCATGGTTTGTTGATAGTGATGTTTGTTATAGCAGCTAACAGTGCCTGAGTCCTGATGCTCCCCACTGTTCCTGGGGTTTGCTTCAGTTAATCTTCATTCTATCTTTTACCAACCCTATGGAACAGCACAATTGTTTCCTTTACTTTATAAACAGGAAATTACATAATTAGAATCAGAGCCCAGGCCATCTGGCTCTCGAACCAAGCTCTGCTGCTGTATAGAAACAAGTACAAGGATACTGGGTACTATGTTAGCCCTTTTCCATAAATAAACTCACACATCACTGGCGACAATCCTGTGACACAGAGAAGTGAACGTCCCTATTTGACGGGTGAAGCAACATTCCAGCCCCTCCTTATGATGTGTTATAGGTACCACAGCTTGGCTAGGACCACACCTTGTACATGAGGAGATGATGGCTCAGAAAACACTTTTTCCTTGTTACACAGAAATGAATTTTCTATAAATTCATTATGAATCTGTCAATATATACCTATGACATCCAAGGAGTCCCTTTTCTGCTCTGGGACTCAATTTTTCTCACCTATAAAATCTGGAGACCAGACAGAGCTCTCAGATTTTGTCCTGCCCTGGCATAGGGTCCTGCTCCCCTGAGGTCTGTGGGAGAAGAGAAAGGCAGAGGGAGAGGGAGGGGAAAGCTGAGTTGGCAGTTACAGGACAGGGACGTGGCATTAGAACCCCCACGTTTTAGAAATGGGCAGAGGAGGGGCACCTGGGTGGCTCAGTTGGTTGGGCGACTGCCTTCGGCTCAGGTCATGATCCCGGAGACCCGGGATGGAGCCCCGCATCAGGCTCCCTGCTCAGCGGGAAGCCTGCTTCTCCCTCTCTCGCTCCCCCTGCTTGTGTTCCCTCTCTGCCTGTGTTTCTCTCTGTCAAATAAATAAAATCTTTAAAAAAAAAAAAAAAGAAAGAAAAGAAAGAAATGGGAAGAGGAGAAGAACCTATAAAGAGAAGTAAAAGCAAAAACAGAAAAGGGGTCTCAGAATCTTCTGGTGATCTCCCAAGATTCCAATTTCCATCCCCATTCAATACAGAACACCCCCTCCCCAGATCCTTTAATAGAAGCTAGGCTAATCCAATTTCCAGGCAGTGGACAGAGCTGGTGGCAGATGGATGTATCTTTACTCTCCACAAGTGAACAATTCTACTACCGTCCTCCCAGGCTCCCTGCTAAACCCCCATCCCCACCGGCCTCCTTTTGCCAGTTGGACAGAAGTCCTCTAGGGGACACCAGGTGGGCACAGAGTGGGCGTGTCCCACTGACACACACTCTGAAGCTAGCTGAGGCTTAACACCCCACCTGCAGCAGGTGTGCGCAGCTGCTCTCTGACAAACCCCCTCCCTGGGTGGGGGCCAGCACCTCAGTCTTCCCCAGCCCCAGACAGTGCTGAGAATCCTGCTTTTTGTGTGTCACTCATGATCTGGGACTCCACAGCTCAATTCAGCCCAGTGGGTCATTGGAACCACACTTTCTGGGCACCCCAGGTGCAGTGGCCAGGACTGGGAGGTTAGAGCCCCTACACTGTGACCAGTAGGGATGCACTGTGCAGCCTCTCTAAAAAGGCAATGAAGAGACAATGACCTGAATGACAAATCACCCAACCTAAAAGAAGAGGGATCCGGGTCCAGCCCCATCACTTCATCTCTCAGGGCTTTTATCTACTTATCTATAAAACATGGGGAAGAATAGCCTTTTCAATGAGAGGACCACAAATCACAATGTGAAGAGCATTTGCCACCATTGGAGGGAGTCTTCTCTGAGAGCTCATTTCTCTCCACGGTGAACCCGCACAGCCTGGAAGTGTTTACATTTGACCTTTCTGCATCCGCGCAGAGATGCCTTGCCTGATGCATAGGGGGTGTGGCCCATCTGCGAGAGGGAGATATAAGGGGATGACTCGGTCCCAGTTACAAAACTAGGAGGTGTCGCTATGGCCACGCTACTCTAACACCCGCCCAGATATGGCTTGCCCAGAAGTCTTCAGGTTTTCACAGGTGCAAAGGGATGAAGGCCATGTCCAATAAATGAGACTGGGGACCTGCATTCCCCATTTATAAAAGTGTTGAGCACTCCTTTGGAGAGAGAAGAGAAGCCAACTGGAACATTTTCAGAGTTAAAACTCCCAGTGGGAAAAGATCCCTGGGGCTGGTGGAAGGTATTATCAGGGCCCAGATGAACTCATGTGGGCGATGCTACTCAGACAGGGCAGAAGGCGGAGGCGAAGGGGACAGGGGCTGGAGGCTGCTCTCAGAGGTGACAATTGTCTGTCGCCCTGCTCCCTCACACATGTGGCAGGCAGAGATAAATTAATGGCAATCAACAATAAGACTTCAACTTTCTAATGAACTTGGTGGAATGCGCCTTCTATTTTTAACTGACCCAATTTCTCGGTCACATCACATGACTCCTATTGTCTTGGCTGAGAATTATGAGAAACAGAGAGAGAGCGGAGAAAGAGAAATTGGGCCATATTTTTTAGTTCAGCAAGGTGACACACACTCTAGTTGCATGTGTATTTTCTCTTTCATTTGCAATTTGTTAAGTAACTTTAGAGAAAAATAATGACTTCTTACTACTTCGGTGCTCTATTTAAAGAAACTTAAACAGCTATCGAATGACCTTATTGGGGTCATATATAAAGTTCTCAGCTAAACAGGAAGTTGCTTTGGAGACTATGTCAATGTTCTACGTTCATTTAGCTTCAGGGGTCTCAGGAACTATTTTGGTTTGGAGATAGGGTGGGTTCATATTAAGTTTTTATGATTCACGTAATATTTCACCTCATCTTCGGCAGCACTAAAGGGTCGTGGAAAGCAGACTGCCTTAAACTTGGAATGAAACTCTACTGTGCCTTTCTATGAGCATCATGGCCTGGCATGGGCAATGCTCACCACATAGATGTGTTCCCCACATACTATGTCATTCCCTCTGTCTCTGTACATGACATTCTCCAGGGCAACCATCAATGTCTTAAAGGCAATAGGTAACTCATAGTTCCCCATCCCTGAGGATGGGAGGAAGAGATCCCTGTTCCTCATCTGTTACATATGAAGGAAAGCCAAAGTGGTCCCTTGATTCATCAGTTTCAACAAATCGCACACAGACTCCTAATTACCCAAGTTGAAAGTATCCAAAAAATTTGAACTCTGAATGCCTTCATTCAGAAGTTAGATATTTGCTAAGAATCTGCACCTTTGGCATATGGCTCAGTCCGTGCTTCTGGATTTATCATATGTAAGTCCATGATTCCCAAACTGAGGGCTGAGGTACCCAGAGGCCCATAGCAAACTCACGGAAGACTGTTGTGTAATTTGGAACAAAGCCTGACAACCATTAAATATCGCACCAACCACGAGCTCTTTTGTTGTTCCTTTGTGCAGCTTTAGACTGTGCTATATTCCTTTCCACGACATCATACCCTTCCTTGCAGAGCAGGTCTTGGGGATTCAGTGACACCAAGCATGGGAAGTATGAAAATCAATGTGAAACAGAAAACGGAGAAGGTGGTGTCCAATCAGGAGCCAGGATCCGAGGAGCTATGGAGCACCTGAGAGGCTCACAAGACTCATACGTCCCGTTGCTCTAGCTATTTAAGAATGAAATAGGGGCCCCTGGGTGGCTCGGTCAGTCAAGCATCTTACTTTAGCTCAGATCATGATCTCAGGGTCCTGAGATTGGACCACGTTTTGGGCTCCACACTCAGTGTGGATTCTCTCCCTCTCTGTCTGCCCTTCTCCCTGTGCTCACTCATGCTCTCTCTCTCTCTCAAATAAATAAATAACATCTTAAATAAATAAGAATGAGGGGCGCCTGGGTGGCTCAGTTGGTTAAGCAACTGCCTTCGGCTCAGGTCATGATCCCAGAGACCCGGGATCGAGTCCCACATCGGGCTCCCTGCTCTGCAAGAAGCCTGCTTCTCCCTCTCTCACTCCCCCTGCTTGTGTTCCCTCTCTGGCTGTGTTTCTCTCTGTCAAATAAATAAAATCTTAAAAAAAAAAAAAAAAGAAGAAGAAGAATGAAATAAAAGTGATTCTTTTTCTTACAATTTATGGGAATTATTTTTGGCTACTATTAAATGGCCACTAATCTGTTAGGAGATAAGTACTTTTTTACATCATTCGATGTAACTACTTAATAAACAGAACTCTTAGGTATTTCTTTTGGCCTAGGGGCACCATGAACCAACATAGTTTGGGAAACCTACAACCTAGCCTACAACCCTAAAGGTGGCCTTTCAGCTCCTTACTTATAAAACAATACTAAAAAAAAGGAAAAATATTAAAATACAGCGGAAACAGTTATAAATATTGTGGCAGGTTGTATTTCCACCAAAGAGCCCACAGCAATATTTCCAGTCCCGTTCTGATTTTTGAGAACCTTGCCTCCCCTCTCATTAAAAGGTCGAGTTTAACTTCCCTTCTCTATTGAGCATGAGTCAGGTTTAATGACCCCCTTCTAACGAATGCTACAGGATACAAAGTGCAGAGGCGAAGCTGTGTGACTCTTAAGACAGGTCGGAAAAGTGATGTGGCTTCGGCCCCCCTCTCCCTTCGGAGGCTCACACTGGAAAGCCAGCCACCATGCTGTGAGGGAGCCCAAGCAGCCCACGTGGTGAGTCTGCATGAAGAAGCCCACGTGGAAACCAAAACCCCCGCCGGCCAATAGCAAGCATCAGCTGTCCCCCACCCCTGTTTATTCTAGTCTTGATCAAACAAACCTTCAGATAATTCCAGCCCCCAACTTTGAATCTGGCAGCTGAGGTCCAGGACATCACAGAGCAAAAATAAGTCATCCCCTCTGTGCCCCATTAGAATTTCTGACCCAGAGATCAGTGAGCACAAGTCTCTGAAATTTGGGACACATTGTTATGCGGCATTAGCTAGCCTAAGCAAGTATGACAGACCCTTGGGAGATGCCTCTCCAGCCCAGGAATACCAGCTTTCCCAGCTTTTCTCTAGAGCTCTCTCCATATGCATTCACCCTGGCTGCCTAACTATAGGGAGGATGCCTCCGACTCCTCTGGCCACAGAGGATTGGAGAGGAGAAACAACCTGACCAAACTGAACCAATCCAAGTCCTGTCTCAGGAATGTGGAACCGAGAGGGAGATGGGCGCCCGGGCAGAGACTGGGACCCCTGACATGTAACTTCAAGAGCTCCGGGCAGCCATCTTGGATGCCACATAGCCTAGCAAGCAGAGAAAAAGAAAGACAGACACACAAGGAAAAGCAGAGGTGAAGGAAAGAGAGGGTATGCTGCCCAGGTCTCGAAAGGACTTAAAGTTCCAGACTCCAGTCCTTCCTGAGGCTTCATGGAGCAACCTCCAAGCCATTTCTTTAAAATAAATTCCCCCTTTCCTGCTTAAGTCGGTTTCTGCAGCGACTTAAGGGTATTCTTGATCTACCCCGCACTATACTGCCCGCTGAGCCTCTTCACATGTGTGATCTTGTACGATCCTGACCAGGACTCTGTAAGATGCATCTTATTACCCCCCATCATCGAGAAGAAGAAACACAGGTCCAGAGAAAGTGATGCAAGCAAGGTTCTCAGGCAGAGTCAGACGTTAAACCGGAACTAGAACCTGTCCTCTCTCTCCAAATACCAAGCTGTGTTTGGGAGTCATGTCTTCCCCCCTCTGTAGAAGTGGGGAGGTGACATCCGATTTGTCCTCAGAAACCAACCATATGTCCACAGCCCTTGCCTGTTGTTGCATATGACTCAGGGTGTCCAGCATTCAGGCCAGTTCCTGGGAGACCAGACCCTTAGCCAAGGATACCGAGTGACCAGCAAGCTCAGTACCCAGAAGTTCATCCAGTGGGCACTGCAGGGGCTCCAAGCAAGGGACTCCTTGGGTCTAAGATGGCTGGAGAGGCTACCCAAAAGAAATGGCACTGGGAGGTTGAAAAGACTTGGATAGGTAGAGGGGTGAAGAAGGGGTGAGGCAAACTGCTTCAAAATTCCTGTTTTCTTCCAAGGATCTTCTCAGGTTCTTTTGGGAACAGGACAGTGGAACTTTTTAGTCCTTAAGGCCTACAACTCTCTTTGAGGAAGTCTGCTAAAGAAGCATCTAGCCCAGCCTCCAAGCAATGCATGAGACCCCCCTGCCAAAGCCCCTTATGCTCTACTCTCCTGCTCTCCAACAAGAGGTGAGGGCCTAGGGGACGTGGACAAGGAGTTAGCACAGAACAATCTGTGTTCAAGTCCTGGTTCTGCCACATATCCTCTGCCAGTCATTAAACAAATCACTAATTATGTCTAAACCTCGGTCTCTTCAACTCTCGTCTTCAATTGAGATGTTGTTCAGCTCAGAGAAAAGGTAGGGTGAAGTGCCCAGCATCAGACCCGAGTCATAGTGGATGCTTAACAAAGTCTAACATTTAAATGATCTCATCTTAGATCTTGCTTTCTTAGAAATGCTTTCTTCAAGGAAACAGTCAACAAAACAAAGAGGCAACCCATAGAATGGAAGAAGATATTTGCAAATGACACTACAGACAAAGGGCTGGTATCCAAGATCTATAAAGAACTACTCAAACTCAACACCCAAAAAGAAGATGAACACATCAAAAAATGGGCAAGAGACATGAAGAGGCACTTCTCCATAGAAGATATACAAACGGCTAACAGACACATGAAAAAATGTTCAGTGTCACTAACTATCAGGGAAATTCAAATCAAAACCACACTGAGATACCACCTTACACCAGTCAGAATGGCCAAAATTAACAAGACAGGAAACAACAAGTGTTGGAGAGGCTGTGGAGAAAGGGGAACCCTCTTACACTGTTGGTGGGAATGTAAACTGGTGCAGCCGCTTTGGAAAACAGTGTGGAGATTCCTTAAAAAATTAAAGATAGAGCTACCCTATGACCCTGCAATTGCACTACTGGGCTTTTACCCCAAAGATACAGATGTAGTGAAAAGAAAGGCCATATGTACCCCAATGTTCATCGCAGTAATGACCACAATCGCTAAACTGTGGAAAGAGCCAAGGTGCCCATCAACAGATGAATGGATAAAGAAGATGTGGTACATATATACAATGGAATATTACGGCTCCATCAGAAAGGATGAATATCCAACTTTTGTAGCAACGTGGACTGGACTAGAAGAGATTATGCTGAGTGAAATAAGCCAAGAAGAGAAATTCAAGTATCGCATGGTTTCACTTACTTGCGGTGCATGAGGAGTAACCTGGAGGACAGTGGGAGAAGGAAAGTAAAGGGGAACTAGGGTAATCCAGGGAAAGAAACGAAACAACAGAGACTTTGGACACAGAAACAAACTGAGGGACTTGGAGGGAGGGGGGTGGAGGGATGGGAGAACCTGGTGGTGGGTACTGGGGACACCTAAAGCGTGGAGCACTGGGTGTGGGGAATGGGGAATGAATCTTGGAACACTGGAAAAAAAAATTTTAAGTAACAATAAAAAAAAAAAAGAAAGAAATGCTTTCTTCTGTTTGGATGAGCTGAGTGCTGCCTGCCCAGGATGCCCACCATCGATCTGACCTTTGCCTCAAGAGCCCCAAGAAGGACAGCCCCTCGACCCCCAGCATCCCTGCAGACAGGACTGCTTCCCACCTCTGCCCTCAGATTAGTCCCTTCCCTGCTCCCGCAGTCAAATTTTTGAAGCTTCGAAGGGTCTGAGTGATCCTGGGGAAATGTACACCTTCCGAGCCTTGTTTGCCTGGAAACTCCTCCCTGAGCCGGTTCCGCGGCCTCCACCAATGCAGCCCTCAGATAATGCAACCCTCAGATAAGATGCTGTAACTCAGAAGGTGTGGCCCAAGAGGAATCTGCTGCAACTGATCATAGGGCCTGTGCCAATGTCCTCCAAAAGGCAATTTCAGATTTCTCCATCCTTCTGGCCCCTTCGCTCCCATGCTTGGCCTCAGCACCGCAAAAACAGAAGCCGAAGGGGAAGGTCCAATTATTCCATGGAGATTTAGCTACTGTATTGACAAAACTCAGCGTTAATTCCCAGAAAGCATTCAAGCCCTGAGGTGGGGGCGGGGCGGGGGCAGGGAGAGCCCGCTGGATAACTGGGTGAGAGTCATAGCCGCTTTTCAGCCGAATCTGACCTAGTTTAATGAAATCAGGTCATCTGTGAGCTCTTCATTACCCTCAGACTAAACAGGACCCAACAGAGCCGCCAATGTCCCCGGCCTTTCTGAATTCTGCTCATTCGCATTATGACATTTGGATGTTGGGTCTTAATGCGTGTTGACTTAGTGGCAGGGCCCTTGCAAAGGTAGTAAACAGCCTGGGTGAAGGCAGGAAAGTAAACAACAGGGCTGCTGTTAAAAGCGCGTGCGTGCGTGCGCGCGCATACACACACACACACACACACACACACACACACACACACAAAGGCCCTGTAAATACCCCAGGTCCCCAGCCCGCATCCTCAGGGAAGCCAGCAGACAGAAGGCATCATGAGTGTCTGGGACTATTATCACTGATGGACGGATGGGACTCCCCTACTCTCCTGCCACCTCTTCACATGGAACTCGTAGTTTCAGCTGATCTTCGGGGCAGGGGTGGACTGGGAGAGAAATGAAATTGTCAGGCTCAGGATGGGATATTAGATTCAAGGGCAAATTGCTCCCTGACAACAACTGCAGAGGACTGGGCCCGTCACTCCTCTGGAGACTGGCCTGTGACCTGGTGATGGCTTTATTTCATCTGCTGTCCTGATCTGCATTTTCCGGAAACCGAAGCTTGTGGTCAGGGAGTCTGCAGATGAACGCCCTCCTCTCACTGGAAGCTCATTAACGGCATGACTATTGACGGAAGTAAATGATCTGTGTGAGTTTCCCTGTCCCTATCAGGATGGTCACAGACTGCCAGCCTCAGAAAGGGCAGGATGCTCCATCCCTAACACACACAGCAGAGGCTTCCGTCCAGAGGTGGCCCAAGGACGGAGGGTTGGGATGTGGTCACATTTTAACAGGCGCAGACTGGTATGGGCAGACAGCCAAGGGGGGCGGGAGGGGATTCGCTCACACACTGGGTAGTCTCCCAAGTCCCTAGTGCTGGCAGGGTGAAGAGTCTGACCTTGCGATGAATTGGGTCTGGGTTTGGCTACCGGAGCACTGCCTTCTAGAAGCCTGCTGAGCAACGGCTCGTGGTGGGGAAACCCCATCCCTTCACCCTCCCTCCTGAAGGCTACCCCTCAAAAAAACACTCCTGGCCAGTTACCTCATTTACCAGCCCAGTCCCTGTTGGGAGAAGCTTGAGAACTCACTGTATAGACTGGAAGAAGCAAAATACTGTGACCTAAGAGTGACTCCGGGCAAGGGGTGTCACTTGCCTGGGCTTTAGCTTGTCCATGCTCCATCATAGAATTTCTAAGGGCTTTCTATGAAGTTCTTTCTGATTTTAAAGCCAATCCCTGCCTCAGTCCCCAGGTCACCAGACTCTTCCTCAGAGCTGGTGTGCCCTAGAGAAGCCATCTCTGTGGTCGTCTGGGATCCACCACTGACCTTGACTTCTTTAATCCCAGGCTCCGAGGTGGACCTGCTCCCTCCCAGCCCTGCCATTTGACAGTAGGCTCCGCCTGGATCTATTGTGTCCTTTTATGATTAGTCAACTTGGCAGGAACAGAGCAGAAAACCAGTTTCCTTCCCACAGGCAAGGGACAGCAAGCTGGTCTATTCCATGAGTCTCCAGAGCCAAGGGGAGGAAAGGTGTTGACTCCGACTCTGTGCTTGGCCCAACAACCAGAGTTTGACTGAAAAGAGAAGCAAGATCCTGAAAGCAGAAGGACAGCTGAGATTCCGGCTTCATCTCGTCTGTACTATCTAATTGGGAAAATGGCAGGATTGAGTTTCCTGTTTTATTGGCATTCGATAATATATATTGAGTGGCCATGTCGGCACTGAGGCAATTGGTTTAAAAGGGGGTTATAAGGATTGACTTGTATTTAAGTGTTTAGAATTCCAGAATGGTAATTATCTCGATGTGCATCCTAATTTATAGGAACTCCAAAGAGCTCAGCAGCATATAAATTTGAGCCTGTCTAAATGAGTCTCTGAAAAAAAAAATCTACAATCAGAGAGGCAGAAAAACGCATTGCCAAAAGAAAGGCCAGAGGAGTTTAGTCCAGTAGTTCTCATTTAACCACAGAACCTTGTTTTTGAGATAAAATCTTATGTAAAAAACCGAATATATGAAACAGACGCATGAGGAACAGCTCAGGAGGAAGTAGAGGAAGGGCCTGGAGCCCTGCCTCTTGCTCCTGATTTTAACCCCCCTCCATGAGCCACCAAGTCTCAAGGCACCCGTGGAAATTCTGGGACTCTGAGGAATGTGTTTTGAGAAGCAGTGACCTACTCCATGCTCCTCCGTTTGTAGATAAGGACTCCATGGTCTAAGAAGATGAAACAAATTGTTAAAATCAGAGTGCAGGGCATCTGGGTGGCTCAGTTGTTGAGCATCTGCCTTCAGCTCAGGTCATGATCCCAGAGTCCCAGAGCAAACCCCGGATAGGGCTCCCTGCTCGTCAGGAAGCCTGCTTCTCTCTCTCTCACTCCCCTGCTTATGTTCCTTCTCTAAATGTGTTTCGCTCTGTCAAATAAATAAAATCTTTAAAAAAAATAAAAAAATAAAATCAGAGTGCGAGTCAGAGACAAAAGAGGAAGGAGATTTCCAGGTCTCTGAGTGACCCTCACTCACCATTACGTGAAGTGTCTACTTTTTAACGTCACCTGACCAAGCTCCATTATCCACTCCCATTCAGAAGTTAACTCTCAAAGTGCCCTTTCCAGAATTGAAACAAAGTTTTAGCCATGATAAGATGAAAAGGCATAACGTTGTGGTGGAAAGGCAAATGTCCTGCAAGTAGAGGTTGTGGTACACTGCCTTAGATAAGTCCTTTTTCCTTTCTGGAAACTACCATCTTCATCTGGGAGGTGCTAAACTCAGTGGCTTCTAGGTTCATTTAGATTTTTAAGGCTAAAGTTAGATCCCAAGGTCATCTCTCCTGTATTCTTCTGTAAATGATTCCTTTGATTTAGACACATAGTGAAACTGGGAATTGAATAGAAAGATCAGAAAATAGAGTTATGGAACCTTTGCTATATTCATAACAAAGAACAGGAAAATAAGAGAAAAGATGAAATGTTGGGATCAATACAGAATATTCAACATCTGACTAATGTTATTTACAGAAAGGACAAACAGGGGGGGAAAATTATTACAGATATAATTACTTTAAAAAAATTTCCTAGAGGGGCGCCTGGGTGGCTCAGTTGGTTAAACGACTACCTTCAGCTCGGGTCATGATCCCGGAGACCTGGGATCGAGTCCCACATTGGGCTCCCTGCTCGGCAAGAAGCCTGCTTCTCCCTCTCTCACTCCCCCCTGCTTGTGTTCCCTCTCTGGCTGTGTTTCTCTCTGTCAAATAAATAAAATCTTTAAAAAAAAAAAAAATTTCCTAGAAGGGAAGGTCATGAGTCCCAGGATGGAAAGTGTACAAAAAAAAAAAAAAAAAAAAAAAAAAAAAAAAAGACAAAAGACCCACAAGAAGTTACCTCAGTGTAAAGCTTCAAAATGCTGCAATAAAGAAAAGATCTTAAAAATTCCATTAACTAAAGAGGGTGGGGAAGTTTCCAAGGAAGAATATTTAAATTCTATCCAAAGGTCTAGGGATCACAATGGTATCAGATTTTTCATCAGCAACACAGAATATTAGAAAACAAAGAAACAACACTTTCCTATAACTGAAAGAAAGTGGTTTTCAGCGTAGATCTCTATACCCAGCCAAACTAGCTAAATAATATAAAAATAGAATAAAGAAATTTTTTGTTATGCAAGAACTTAAAAATTTTACAGCCCATACAGCAGTTCTTAGGAAACTGGCATGGGTCATGCTACACCAAAACAAGGGATTAAACAACAGGACAGATTAGTAGATAACTGATGGGGGTGGGTAATAGATGAGTTGAACAAATAAATAGGAGCAGAAGAGCCAACATGAAAAAGAAACAAGGATAAGTCACATATCCCAGACAAAATAGGCTAGGGTATGCTAGGACTTGTAGCTACAAAGCTTTCTTTCTTGCTACATGTCCACTCTGGGTTAGCTGTGGCTCTGCTCCGTATCCTCTTTGCTCCAGATCTGACTTGATGAAATGAAATGTTGACACACCGTGGCTGAGGATAACAGAGGACAGAGCAAACCATACTCTGGCTCTAAGGTTTCTTCTCAGAAATGATGCACACACATACCACTTCTACTCATATTTCATTGACCAAAGCCGGTCACAGGACAAAAGCTGACATCAGTGGGACTCAGAGATCTCATCTTCTCCAGGAAGGGAGAGTAGACAGTGCAGACTACCACATCCCAGGATGACGGCTGAGTATCAGGTTTAAAAAGCAGTACAAATTGGAGCACAATACAAAGAACAATGAGAGAATGTTCTAGAAGTGGGTAAATGCAACTGATAGATTGTCTGCTTTATATAAGCATTTAAAAAACAATGTTGGTAAATCTTAATGATTAAAAAAATTAAAAATAAGGACATAGTCTTAAGCAGGGGATTAATAACTCCAGAAGAAATAAAAAAATAATGTTGAAAACAGAGAGCATTCATAATACTCTAATTGGCTCTTCAGTGAGCAACATTTTTGTAGTAAAAATGTAAATACTGTTGATTTAACTACAGATTACCAAGTAATTATAGTGGGAGGATAGAAAGAGTGGAAGTGAAGGGCATGGTTATAAGAGATTTAAATCCTCAACTCTACTAAAGAAACCTGAAAGTTAAATATATTCTTCCTGGATTCTGATCCTGTAATATCTCCCTCTAGGTGTGCTCCCTCAAGAGTCAGCAATGCATAGTAACCAACCAAAGGTGTGTGCTGCCTGTCAATATGGATAATGCCTAGCATTAATAAATTTAAAAATAGCAATATAAGCACATAGAAAATGAAAATCATGTGAAAACCAATGTAGTGTTGAAACTGGTTGCTTTTAAGGAGAAAATCAGGAGGTAAGGAGCAGAACAAGGGATTTTCATTGTTGCTAAGACAATGCACAATTCACTTAAACAAAAATACAAATAAAATACAAAAGTAAAAGAGGACATGTTACCCCTGATGCATTTTTTAAATCAACAGGATATAGACCATAAATAAATAATAAAATACTTATATTTCGATGATTAATTTTCAAGGCATCCAGACATAATAAATTGAACATGACATTATAAACCATCCAGGCAATCTTTCTTTGATGATCCAGGAGGCACTTTAAGGACCTGGCAATGACCTGAGGTCATTTCTCTGAGCATCCTTCCTCATTCTTTCCCATTGATTTCACGTTGGCCATTCTAAAATTCCAAAGAATCTTTCTCTCTAGCAAATGCTAGACTCCACTATTGGTGCTAGAAATGTCCATGGCTTTCTTTTCCTATGCTCCTGGGCTGACTGGGGAAGAGCTGAGGGCTTCTGACCCAGTCACCCAGGACCAAGCTACTGTGAGGTAAGATGTGGGAACCAGGCTGAGAAGAGACAGCCTGCCTTCCTCAGGGGCAGAAAGTACAGAGATGACCAAAGTCACTCAGGAATTTGGAAACCAGTACCCCGATATCACCACATGGGAAGTATAGTAAAGCTCTTCAAACTAGAAAGGGGTGCGGGAGGGGTCGTTTTGCTTACCCTCAAAAAGCTGGGTTGATGTGTATCGTGCATAGCTTTAAGCAGATTTTGCCTGGGGGGAAAAATACACAGCCAGTCTTCCAGATAAGTTCACTATGTGATATATTCATATGATAGCATCTTTTATAAGTATTAAAAATCGCATTTACAGAAAAATTCCTAACATCGTGGTAAAATATATGAGGTGTTAAGTTAGAAAAGGCAGAAATAAATTGGTATATAATATAAAAGGCTAATATCCAAAATATATAAAGAACTCCTACAACACAGTAGCCAAAATAACTAAAAACTCAATTTAATAGTGGGCATAAGATTCAAATAGACATTTTTCCCTAAGAAGACATACAGACGACCTGTTAACAGGTACGTGAAAGGTTGCTCAGCATCATTAATCATGAGGAAAGTACAAGTCAAAACCACAACGAGATATCACCTTACACCTACTAAAATGGCCATGATAAAAAAAGAAATGATGAGTGTTGCTGAGGATGTGGAGAAAGGGGAACCCTGAGCTGTCGATGGGAATGCAAACTGGAGTGGTCATGCTGGAAAACAGTATGGAGCTTCCTCAGATAATTAAAAGTAGGACTACCCTATGATCCCTCACTTTTACTTCTGGGTACTGATCCAAAGAAAACAAACAAACGGAAAATCCAATTTGAAAAGATAAATGCACCCCTGTGGTGTTCATTGCAGCATTCTTTACAATAGCCGAGATATGGAAACAATCTAAAGGTCCTTTGATGGACGAATGGCTAGAGAAGATGTGGTGTGTATATACAATGGAATATTATTCAGATGGAAAAGAAAATAAAATCTTGTCATTTGCAACAGCAGGGATGGACCTCGAGGGCATTATGCTAAGTGAAATAAGTCAGGGAAAGCCAAATGCCATATCATGTCTCTTATATGTGGACTAGAAACAAAACAAACAAACGCAAGCTCATAGATAAAAAGACTGGTTGTTACCAGAGTCAGAGGGTAGAGGGTAGAAGATATGGGTGAAGGAAGTCAAAAGAGAAAAAGAAGAAGGAAGAAAAAAAAAACTTTACATGTATGAACTTCTTTTTCAAAAAAAAAGAGAGAGATAGAATCTATATGTGTGTACATATATGTGCTTTTTTAAATGTTTTTAAATATTGCTATTTATTTATTTGAGGCAGAGGGAGAGAAGCAGGAGTGCGGGAAGGAGCAGAGGGAGAGGGAGAAGCCAACTCTCTGCTGAGCGGGGAGCTCAATGTGGAGCTTGATCCCAGGACCTGGAGATCATGACCTGAGCCAAAGGCAGACACTTAACCGACTGAACCACCCAGGCTGTACATTTTGAATGTTGACAGTACTTACCTCTGGCTGGTGGAATTGACCAACGTCTAGTGAATTTTTATTTATGAAAATCAAATGCCTCTTAAAAAGAATCTTGAAATCACTATAGACAGAAAAGCAGGTGGAAGGTATAGAACTTTGTCCTGATTTACCAACCAATCATTTGGATTCACTTCTTCAGCTACAGTTTCCCCAGACACGACATCACATTGCTGAATATGAAAGAGTGACTAGCACTCTTCCCCGGAACCCGACACCAGCACCTGGAAGTGTGAAGCACGAGGGACTCGACATCCTCCGTACTGACTTTATCCAAAGCGGCTACTCTCTCATTCACAAATACAATTGCATAATCTCTAAAGTCATGGCTGCTCATATTTTTATGTGAATTTAGTGTGGACCATGATCAGTCTGCTTTCCTTCTTGCATCAGGATCAAGAAGCCTGAAGCCAAAGGTAGAGCTCCCTTGCAACAGCATGTCAACATGTCATCCGAACGACCTGTCATGCTTTTGCCCCCATAGAAGAGAGTCACAGAGAAGGAAAATATTAAATCTGGGATTAATCCATGCAAAAAAAAATAATCCAAGCAAAAATCTGGAAATAATCTATAGAAAACATGCATCTTTTTATTTACCTGGCATCTAATGTCTTATTAAGCAAACAAGCAGAAATCCTTATAACATGGTCACATCCCTCTGCCCACACTTATATCTATTTGGGGTCTATGTCATTTATTTTTCTCATCCAAAGAATGAATGCAAGTTCCTCATCTGAGCCAAGGTTTAGAGACGATACATTACAGGAAGATTTGCTAATTGATTTACTAAAGAATAGACATTCCAGTGCTTAGCTCAGTCTCCACATCAGAAAGGATGCTGGCTCCTTAATGAATTAAAAGAAATTCTCTTGTACTTAACCCTTGGGTTCCGGCCTTGCAATACCTCATCTGGATGAATCCCATCCACCTTGATGCAACACCAAATCTCAGGCACTAGATGCTGTGAAATGTGCACACCACTCAGAGTAGAAGACAGCACACTGACAAGGGCATATGGCCACCAGAAGGCAGAAATGGGCCTCATTCTTTCACCAGTCCAACCGGCTTAGCCTCAGCCTGAGCTGGAATCCCATTCACTGTCCTTTGTCTTTTAGGGCAGCTCTTCAGTGGGTCCCAAGGAGCTCGGATTGCAGAGTGGTGTCCTCCAGGCTCACGGATCTTGTTCATCCCAACAGTTATGAGCCATGGATCCTATAAGGCATGGGAGTTGGTTGCCCAAGGGCTTACCACCCTACTGAATTCTGGCTTCCACCATCCTCCATTCCATCAACAGTGCCCTCACCAATGTTGCCTACCACCATATTGCCTAACTCAGTGGGCTTTATCAGTCTTTTCCTTTCTAGACGTTCCTACTACGTTAGATATGTTGACCATCATCTTCCTGAAATCTGTTTTCTCTCATTGAAAGGAACTCCTCCTTTATCTCTGAATTCTGCTTTGCAAACATCCTCACGCATTCTCTCTCCCACCATCCCTGACATCAGGATGCTCCTCGAGGTTCTGTCTTCAACCGTCTCCTTCTCTTACTGCCCATGCTCCTGGTTAATGTTCCTTCCTATGGCTTCCAATGGCCAGCCTCAGCCTCTGACCTGCTCCAGTCCTCTCTTCTATGTCTGTAGCCCTTGCAAACCCAAGTGTCCACTGAACATTTCCTCTTAGATTTCTACAAGTTCAAGCCTGAACTTACCCTCTTACCCTGTCAAAAAAAGAAAAAAGAAAGAAAAAAAAAAAAAAAAGCCTCTCTCATCTCTTGTGTTCTCTTCCCTTGCCAATGACCTCAACATCCAAGCCCCTAACTGAATCAATCTTGAGCCTCCCTCTCCTTCCCCTCCAGTCAACCACCGGGTTATGTCAGTCCTCATACCAAAGCATTTCTCCCATCTGCCCCCTTGGCTTCCCAGTCACTGTCCTGCTTATTCAAACCCATGTCACCTCTCAACTGAAGAAGTCTCCAACCTGAGCTCCTGCCTCCAGACTCTTCCCTACACACTATCAAGTGCTCACACAATGGAAGACTGACTATATTCTTCCTAGCTGACGTTTACTCTTCCTTCATGATAAAGCTCAATTATCACTTTCTCTGGGAAGCCTTGATTCCTGATCAGTTACCTGTCCCTTCTCTGTCTTCCTCTTGCACCTTTTTCGAGTACTTTGCCTCTATCACTCCCCATACTCTTCTGCATTATTTGTTTACTTGTCTCTCAACAGGACTCTTTGCTCCTCTGGCTCAGGACTGGTCTTCTGTCTTTTTAGTCCTTAGCATATTTAGCAATACCTGGACTGAGTAGTCCTCAATATACCAATACAGGGAAGGAGGGAGGGATAAAGGGACACAGGTAAGGAGGGTCCCGAGTCCCTCTACCAGCTCCACCATCAATCTTCCATATGACCTGGAGCTTGCCATCTTAATTCTTGAAGTTTCAGTATACCCATCTGCAAAATGAGCTTCTTCATTTATTAAAGACAACTACATTTTGATCATCTTGTTTTATGCTGGGCACAATGCTCTGTGCCCTGCCTGTCATAAATGTAAACAGGTTCTTTCCTTTCCTAGGATCTTGTGATCAGAATCACATTTTCTTGGATCCATTCTCCCGTGGAGACAGATGGCTCACTTCTAATGCATTTGCCATAGCTCTTTCGCTATTTGCCTGCCCCCTGCATGCATCTCCTGGGTCTCCCACACTCTGAGGAAAGTGTGTTTCTAACCCAACTAGGCCCCCTTTCCACAAGGTATTGCAAGGGATAGAAAGGTGGGGATTACATACTTCAGCAATGTGCAACTCTTATAGAAATACCCTGCCTTGTAGAATACACCATATGGCTTTGGGATCTGCTTGTACCAAGCATCCTTCACCTGGGTCATTTTAAGCCCTAAATTTCCCATTTGCCACAGTTTACTGGGAAATAGTTTTACCTTGTCCTGGCTTGGGGAGGCTGAGCTCCACTTTCTGTTTCTTGCACCCCCTTTCTGGCCCCTTTCCAAAGTTGTGATGTACAGGAGGAACGCAATGTTTCCATCAACAGATGTTGAGAAAAGGGACAGTCACCAAAAAAAGCTAAATCGTTGTCTTCCATAGTGGGAAGCCGACAGATTGTACTGCAAACTGTAACATCGAGAAAAAATAATTTACTGAAAAAGGCAGAGGAACATGACAAGAGTCTTGAGAGTTAAAGGTTGTCACCTCTGGGAAAGAGCAGATAGGGAGGAAGGAGGTGGGGGCAAACTCGCCTTTCTCAGGAAGTCTTGCAGAACTGTTGAAACGATATGCATATAGAACTTTGATTTTAAAAAAATCAAAAACCAAATTAAAGAAAAAGTAAATTCTCCCTGAACTTGAGTCCTAGCCCTCGTAGTGGTGCCAATACCCTGAGCCACTGGCCATTGTGGTCTCTGATGGTGAAACAGCAGTTCTGAAAATCCCTTCCAGTCCCACCTCTCTGCCACCCCATTCCGGCGAGCCCTCGCTCTCCCCCTGTTGCTGCATTGCTCAAGATGCCGCAGCGCCCACGGCAGGATGCAACCCGACAGAGCCCCTTGGGAATTGCAGCTTCAGCACCATTGCAGCCCTGCAGGTGGGACCTGGAGAAGCCCAGCTCACACCCACCTGGAATCCAGGGCGCACCACCACCACCGTGTTCCTCGCAGGAGTTCTGGGTCAGCCCCACCTCCTCATCAGCTTCTAAGAATCGAAACCAAATAAATGCCTCCCCTGTGAGAAGCAGCAAATCTTCGTTTACGGGTGAACTCCGCCAGACCCAGAGGCAGAGAACAATTTCTCTCATTACACCGACTCCTCCAGCTCTGGCCGGCGGCAGCTGCTGCCCCATTAGGAACTCATTTTCCACGGTGTAAACCACCCTGCCACCCACTGGGCTACAGCCAGTTTCGGAGCTGCCGCCAGAAACAGCTGGAATGGGTCACTCAAATCCATGGACTGCGGCGCCCAGAGAAACATTAGTCCCCCAGATAGAGTGTCTCCTTCCCATGTGAGCCGTCGAGAGAGAAAGGCGCCTGATGAGGGCGGTGAGTGCGTGGCAGTGATTGGAATCACTAGGAAGAACAGGCTCTCCCATACAAACTCTCCTGCACGCCCCCCCCACACACACACACACACGCACACACACACACACGCACATCGCATCCCTGAAGACGAGCTACAGCTCTCAGTGGGCACCAGACAGAGCCCAGCCTCTGGTCCTGACACATTTAAGGAAAGGCGCGTAGTCAGCCACGATATCCACGGACCCCAGGGAAAACACACACACTCAGCATGCCTTCGGCTCACGTTTCACTTTTACTCACAAATGGGACGACGGCATTTTTTTTGAATCTCATTTCTAGGACAAGGATGGAAGTGCACTTTTTTGGTGTTCATGGAGAGATTTGGAGGGCACGATATTCCTATTTTACAAACACTCATTGTCTCCCTCCTCCCCCATCTCCACTCCTGCCGGAATCAGTAGTATCACTTGATTTTTTTGGTCAAAGATAATAAATATTTGATTTGAGCATCCCAGTCCTAAACGGACAGCTTGTGCCGGCCCCGGCAGACTGCCCACCAGACTCAGAGTGCTCGGCTGCATTTTTAAAATCCCCCGGAAAGCTCCAGTCATTGTAAGCAGGTCCTGCTGACCAGGCTGATGTTTTTTACAGCCCCGCTCCCCAACAATGCCATTTACTGCACACGAAAGATCACAGCCAGCAGGTGTGGGCGGGCTCTCTCTGGCCTCTTGAAATTGCATCTGTTTTGAAATGTGACTCGACTTCAATCCGCAGCTGACCATAACATCCATGGCATGGACGGGAGGTGTTTACTAGATAAGCTTTTGATATTTGATGTTTGCTAATCATATTAAAGGCTTGAAACAAAATCCCAGCTACAATAAATCCTCACAATTGTACACATGAGGCAGGAAACGCGAAGGAGCTCTCTGCCTGGGGGTATGATCTGATGCTGGGTGGCATGGTGAGAAAAACCAGGGTCCTAGAGGTGGAAGAAACAAGGGTGTAGTGACTCATTCTCATTCTTGCTGTGAGCAGCCGTGGGTAAGTCACTGCTTCTGCTGGGCCTCAGTTTCCCCATCTTCGATTATGATTCAGAGGTGCTAGAGTCCTTTTCACCGTTAGTGCCTGGCTGGGACCGGGAGAGATTGGAAGCTTCCCTTCATAGCGTCACATGTGAAATGTGAACAGTCACGTGGTCATGACTTTAACTTTGTGATAGTACCCCTTTGGCTTTCCAGGGGACCCTGGATCCTTGGCAATCCAGTGCTTTGGCGCCCTGAGAAATCGGTGTATCAGAAGTAGCCTGTCTATCAGTGCGTGAAGTCTGCTTTCGCTGCACAGGCTGGATAGAAGGCTTAGGGCCTGGACCAAGGCTGTAATTCTCATAAAGGGTCAGCACCAAGAATGGAAGGCAAGCTGTTTGGGGGTGAGAGTGGCTCTGGAGTTCATCTAAACACACATACCCCCAATCCCTAGATGAGCGGCCAGTTTCCCTCCCATGCACCATGCATTCGTGCCTCCCTGTCTCAGGGACCCCACCCTGCACTTGACATGACCTCCTAGATTCTCTCCCTACCTTACTCATAATCTTCTTTTCGGTTGAACTTACCCTAAATTTCAAAGTGGATGAAACCTAAACTCCAGGGGATTAGAGAGGACTGGTCCACAGTGTCTCCACTTCTAGTCTCCTGTCTGGTTTCACTCTTGCTGTCTTTTCAGAACATGGCCAACAGCCTGTCCTTTTTTGTCCCTATAAACCCAACTAAACAGCAGTTACTTCTCATGGTATTGGATGTGACCTTCCCAAGATCATCTGACTTTTTAAATGGAGGCCATGAAGCCGAAGCACCTTCAAGGGCTTGGGTGCTCTCTTGGTGGAATGACAGGTGTCTGGTAGGTTGCTCTTTCCAGGCTTGGCAATCTCCCTGGGAACCCCACAAATCCCGGCCGTGTAAGCTTCTCTCTTTTCAGGTCATCTTGGAGCTCCCAGGACTTCTCAGAGCCATCTGGCCAGAAAATCTCTTATCAGCATCTGTGAAATCCCCCTCTGGCAACAATGGGGAGATTTGCCTCTATCCATGGAATCTAAAACTGTTTGCTGTACCGCACGAAGCAGGTAGAGGACAGCAGCAGAAGGGCATCTAAGCTTGCCTGGCCAGGAGCCATGCCCAGCATCCCTGCCAGCCACCATACAAGCTGGTTTCACCTCCCATCCTCAGATCCTATGGAACCCCTCAGGAGACTGATGTGATTGGCCGTTGGCTTTGTCTTGTGGGGAGGGGGAACCTCTCATTAGTATCAGTGCAGGACATCAGTAAAGCCCTTTCCTCTGTGGGACTAATTTGGTGCCTTCTTCCACAATGAGGCCAGCCTGTTGGGCTGTGTCATGAACCAAACCAGCTCCTTTAAAACTGGAATCGTGACAGCGAGTGATGGCAGGCAGGGACACATCTCTCACTGATAAAGGATGAAGGGTCAGCTACAAAGGACCCCGTTAACATGAGCTCCCTCGGCCGGAGTCCCTCCTCTGAGTCGGGTACTGGGCAGACAGTACCTCACTGAAATCTCTGGACCTGCCTCTTTGGGGTCGGTGTTGTAATTCCCTCTTTGATGAGGGAAACCCAAGACCCCGGAAGGAACAATTAAAAGCAGGATATGAGCTGAATCTCTGACCCAAAGTGTAGTCTCTGCCATGAAACTTCTCAGCCCCCACTCTTTCCCAAGAAGATTAAAGATGAAAATGAGACCATTTCAACATTTCACAAAACCCTAGGTAGACAGACTCACCACTGTCTTCATGTCAGTGCTGGTTTATGCAGGTCCTGACGGGTGCTGGGACTCAGTGTACCTCAGTTCCGTCTGTCAGAGCCTCTGGGAGTTGGTCTCCCTCAGAAACCGGCCCTTCCATCTAGGACCCAACGCCCACCAACCACCACTGTCTCAAATGCTTCGAGGCATAGTGTGTCCCCCACACACTCTTCTGAGAACTTCAGCTGCCTTCTTGCAAGTCATGGACCCAGTCATAGTCCCAGATGGCCAGAAAAAGAGAAAGAATTACCTGGTCTTTGCATGAGAGTTTCTGTTGCCACTGTTTTGCATTGTTTTATTTTTTTTTTAATCTATTAATAAAGTTCGTCCTTTTTTTTAAGATGATATTTATTTATTTGACAGAGAGTCTCACAGCGAGAGTGGGAACGTGAGCAGGGGAAGTGGGAGAGGGAGAAGCAGGCTTCCCACTGAGCAGAGAACCCAGTGAGGGGCTTGATCCCAGGACCTTGGAATCATGACCTGAGTGGAAGGCAGAGGCTTAAAGACTGAACCACCAGGTGCCCCTAAAGTTTGTCCTTCTTATTCAAAAAATAAAATTAATTTTTAAATTTGCTGTAGTTGAATCAATCAAGTACAGTAATCATTAATGGGTTTTTTTTTTCCTCATTTTTTTTCTAGGCATAATTGTGTGTCTGCTGCTCTATGATGCTGTGGTTTTTTTCTTTCAT
Source organism: Spilogale gracilis (assembly GCA_004023965.1). Lineage (NCBI taxonomy): Eukaryota > Metazoa > Chordata > Mammalia > Carnivora > Mephitidae > Spilogale > Spilogale gracilis. The sequence continues at coordinate 136,548 of PITA01002223.1, forward strand.
TATGACTAAGTGCAGTTTTATATCCTGACTCTACCTCATAACCATTTTCCCTCTATTCTTATAACGTCTTCATAAACATCCTTTCAATAATTGTATAAAACCTATTGCGAGAATGGAACACAGTTTCCATGGTGAATGTCCTATTATTGGGTCTCTAGATTGTTTCCAATTTTTTCCTATTATAAACAATGATGTAATGAACATACTTGTTTATAAATTTCCTTCAGAAAGATTTCATGAAGTGGAATTATATGATCAAAGGGTATGAAGGGTTTAAGAGTCTCAATAATGTATCCAAACAGCATTATAAATATTTAAATATATTTCAAACATTGACTCACAGAGTGTCAAAATACGAAAGGAGCTTTAATATCACCTGATCGACCTCTTCTCCTTCCAGATGAGAAATCCCGGTGGTTCCATGAGATCCTGGCCGATAGTCATCGCTCGCACAAAATGGCCCCCACTCTCTATCATACTCTTGTCAAGCAACAATGAGCATTTGGCCTTTGCTCACTTCTTTGCTTTCTTCTGCCTTGAATATCCTCACGTTGCTTCCTTGCCCATTTACCCGTGTGGAAAAAAATATACAGACGTCAAGCCCATCAGGTCCAATGGGCAGGAGCCCCTAGGACCTCCCTGTTGCTTGGTCATCATCTCTGCCAGGAGCATGACGGGCCTATCAGAATCCAGAGTTCCTCTGGTGAGACACTCTCGCTTCCCACCCCGAAGACCACACTGTGCCTGTCTCCACTCAAGAACACATAGCAAGTGTACAATCATACTGAACATTTTCTTCCTTCCCTGCCCAGCCCTAGCCCAGCCCTCGACTCCTGGCCACACTGAGAAACAAATTCCTCATCCCCTTCGTGGACACACTGGTGCTCGGCTTAGGCACCCCAAGAGCCAGGCCAACACTCAACAGTGAGCTTGTTGTGGGGAAGGAAGGCAAGCTTTCCAACCAGAGACCAAGGTTCATGTTCCAACTCCAACTCTTAGAGACAAAGAGCCCTTGAACAAGTGATATGTGTCCCTGAGCACCAACATTCTCACCTATGGAACATTCTAGTAGCTCCCTTATAGGGTAACTGAGGAACAAGCATCTGTAGGGCACCACTCTCCCTTTCCTATTACCCAGTTGCTTGCCTCGATTTACTTACCCCAAGGGGCATCATTAATGAGCAAGCAACAGAGTGGACAAGCTAGAAAGAACCAGAAATGATCATCCCCTCCTCCTTCAAATGGCTACAGGCTAACTGGGACATCTTTGTCAGGAAGCGATGTGTACAAAGGCACTAAGCCTAACTGTGTAATTATGCTGGGATTCCTTCTAGTAATTAGCTTTTCCTTATGAGAAAGGCAAATAATTATCTTTCTGCCTCAGATTCAGAGAGCATGTTCAGAGGCATCTCTCCTCATGGGCGGGGTTGGGGGGGATCTGCCACCCGACTGAACACGGAACAGTTTAAAGCCACTAACTCTTCTCAGAGATTAGCTGCACGGACCATGCGACACTTTGGAGGAGGCCGAGGTTTCTGTCTGCCGATGGGGAGTTCCCCTGTGACAGAAGCAGGTCCTGTTTGAAGGTGGCAGGCGGCTCCCGTCAGGAGGAGATGGCCCCAGCCCGCGCCATGCTCAGGGTCTGGATCCGGTGGCGTGGCCAGCAGAGCGACCAGAACTCGCAACCCCATGGCCGCAGGGCCCTTCAGAAACAAGGGTCAGAGCCCACTCGGGGCTGCCCTGAGTTCCTGCTTCAGTCTCACGCTTTCCAGGGTCTGCCCCACGGCCACCTTCCTTCCGAATGCAAACCCGAGTCTCCACGCCACCCTGTTCCTTCACCTGGCTAACGCCTTAAACTCTCACAAGTGTAAAAATCTCAGCTCGCAAAACTTTAGCTTTCTTGGAATACTCCCCTCCCCCGTCCCCCCCGGAAAGGACTAAGGCTCCTCTCGAATTTCCGCTAACATATGGTATTTCCTTCATCGTGGCCCTTCCCAGGTGGCCTGGCCAGTGACCCTCACTAAAATAATGTTCTCGAGGGCAGAGACCACTGTGTGTTCATTTCATAGCTCCTGAAGCGAATACAGTTCCAAGCATTCGGTAAAGCATTTGTGGGATGAATGCATGAAAATAACTCATTGACAGACAAAGAATAGATTATTGATTAGGAAGAAATGAAGGAATGAGTGCATTCATGAAAAAAGCAAGCTTACCTTCAGACAGCACTAAGCCTGGGCAGGGAACCAGCAGCCTGGAGACTAATGGTAGACCCACTCCTGCCCCAGAGGGGGCTTTGGGTCCCTTGGATCCCCCAGGGTTGGCACGGGCCAAAGGCAGCCCTGGCCGGCTGCTGATGGGCCAGCCCAAATTTCCTGAAGAGACCTGGGGGCCAGTGTCAGTAAAGGGCGTCCCTCAGTCTGCAGGCAGCCTTGCCGTCGGATGTTTCCATGTAGTTTCCTCCAAACTGCCCCTGGAAATCTGAGCCAAGATCATGCACTTTGGAAGGAATATAGTAATTCTCCCAGCTGTACAACACTGCCTGATGAATGTGTTCTTGGGGACAGTTTACACCTGTCTCAGGAGGCTCACCTTCCTGCTCACGTCCAGTGCCTTCTCTCTCCACGTAGAATTCAACATGTGCCAGGATTATCCCATCATCACACCTCCAGAGGGGCCATGCTGTCCTGCTTCTGGACCGTGACCACCACCAGACTGAGGCCTCATGGATGGGCACCAGACTCTTGCTCTTCTGCGTGCCCAGTGCTAAGAGAAATTTAATAATTACCCAGGAAGTTGCTCAAAACCTGTTGGTATAAATAAGCCAGCCAATGAACTGATACCTTGTATGTTTTTAAAAACTCACCAGAACCCTTCCTGACATCTCTGCCCACCTCTCAAGCCCCGAGAACTTGTCAGAAGTGTTCAGATCATAAGGCATCTTCACTCTTGCCTATATTATCAAGTTCCTTCTAAAGGGGTCGGAAGTCACCCTGCGGCTGGCTAGGAGCGACTCAGCGCCGCGCCTTCTCTCTTCCAGGCCCTGCTGGAGTCACCTCGTGGGAGGAGGGACCTAAGAAGGAAGAAGATGAGGCACCTGCCTTCTAGGAGCTCACAGTCAGGCAGCCCCAGAGCTGAGGGGCAGGGCCTGCGGCAAAGAAGCAGGGAGTCCTAAGAAACTTGCTGTGCCTGGAGGGACCCAGGGGCAAGGAGAGGCCGGGAGGGTCTGTGGAGGGCTGGGGAGGAGGGAAGAAGCCCCCAAGCCCTCTGGCTTTGGCACTTGGGGAGCAGGGGCCTCTGATGGAAAGAGAGAATGTAATGCACCCCACGAGAAGCCACCCCTCCCTGGTTAGCTACACTCCAACGTGCCCAGGGCCCACTGGGCCGGTGGACACTCCCTCCGGTGGGCTCGCCCAGGCCCCTTAGGTCCGTGGAGGAGCAGGGCTCTAGGTAGGCAAGATCAAAAGACCCGAATCACCTCTGGGTCACAGTGACAAAATGCTTATGGGCTGGAAGAGGAAGAAGCCATCCAAGTGAGGAAATGAATGCTGCCCTTTTCCCCCTGAGTAGGCACAATGGCAGCCGGTGGGGAGGGAACAAAGCTGGCCCACTTGGGCGGGAGGCGGGTGGTGTGCAGCAGGCCCTGTTCTCTGGCCCAGGAGCTAATGCAGGCCGGCAACACAATGGGAGCGCTGACCCGACCTCGGCTTTAGAGTCACAACACTGCCGAGGTCAGAGCCGCCTGACCCCCAGCGAAGGTTAACCACATCAAAGTCCCCGCTGATCGCCCAGCCCACTGTGCCCCTAATGACTGTTAAATTGGAGTTTCCACCAGCTTCAGGGTGAGCTACCTCCTCAGGTAGCCTGAGAGCGGGGGCAGGGGAGCCACCAAGGTGGAGACCCCAGCCCATCAGCTCACCCACTCAGTGACCTCAGCCCTCTTTCAGATATGTTCACTGGACCCACCCCTCACCCACCCATACTTCTAGGGCATCCGCCACACCTCCTGCCTTCCCTGTTGGGTTTGGGGTAGCAAAAGCCACGGAATTTTTAATTTGTTAGAATGTTGAATCTGGAGGTAAAGGAGTTCAGTGGCCATCCTTTGTATGGCTTTTGTTTCAGCTATGAGAAAAGTAAGGCAAGCCAAACTTCAGAAACAAGAAAAAAACAAAAAGGAGAAGAGAATCCTTCCAGAGAGAAGCTCTTGCTGACATGCTGACATCCTTGGTGTGTTTCTTGCTGGCCTTCTGTGTTTCAATTTTACATGCCCAGGGTCATTGCGTGTTTCTCATTTCACAGCCTGAATGTTTTGAGTTAACAGTGTATCGTAACAGTATACTCATGAGATGAAAATCTCTTCATAAACATGATGTTCAATACCTACATCAAGGTCTAAGCAAATCATACCTAGTATGGCCTAGAATGGGCCACAGTGTGATTAAGCATTCACCCTTCAGTGCTGTCTAATATGTCATTGATACAAATGCTTCTATGATGAATATCTTTGGCACATCCCTGATTATTGTTTTGCAACACAGTCTCGGAGACACACAACAAAGTTATCCAATCAAAGGGTATGAATGCTTTGGAAGAAAATTCATTCACTTTTTTTTTCAAAGATGTTATGTATCTGTTTGAGAGAGAGAGAATGAGATGGGGACAGTGGCAGAGGAAGAGGGAGTAGCAGACTCCCCATTAAGCATGGAACCCCAATGTAGGGCTGGATCCCAGGACCCTAAGATCATGACCTGGACTGAAAGCAGAGGCTTAACCAACTGAGACACCCTAATACCGTCATTTCAATTTTTTAAAAATGATTAAGAACCAACCCATATGGTGATTCCTGAGTGTACAGGAGTGGTTAAGATATGGCCTCTACACTTTGAGAGCTCACAGAACATATGCATGCCCACCACTCTCATCCCCATGCCAAATGGACCGCCATTACCGTTCAGTATGGGCACAGGTTAATAGAAAATACACTATAGTTTCAAAGAGCAATGGGGGGTGGGGTAGTCTTCCCATAACTCTGGGCCTCCCTATAACTGAAAGCTTGGAATTTCTTTTGTCATGTGAGAGTCACTTACATGGCACGCTTGGTTTATGATGCCCACTCTTCTGGGAGTCAAGCCTATGAAACATGAGTAATTTGAGACAGTACGGACCCCTGCTACCCTCCTTGCAGGGTCCTCTCTGGGTCCTGCCTCTGGGCCTTCGCTGACATGAACCCCTGCCTAGAATGTCTCATCCCAGGAAAGTTCTTCATCAGCCTCCAAAGGCTAGGCCCAATCCCATCCGAGAAGTTTCCCCGGGGCTTCCCCAGCCCACAGTGAATTCATTTCAAACCCATTGCCATGACCTCAAAGTCAGCCCTCAATGAAACATGAGCAACTTGACAACAGGGACCCTGTCCTATTCATCTCACAGAACTTGGCATATGACTGGAACCCAATGATGTTTAATGAATCAGTCAAAAGACATATGCTACTTGATAAACTGAGGCATACTAAAGTCTGTGGAGTTCAACATTTGAGCAAAATTCTATTCCAATTGGGGCACCAAACCAGAATTGGTTAGGAAAGCTTCATGGACAGGAACTAGGGGTAAGACTTTTATGGAGACAAGAAGAAGCAAAGCCAGAAAATCACCTGATTGGCTACTGCTCCAGTGGATACCTTACTTGGAAAAGCCTAGTTAGCTCTTTGTGATTGATTGTCCTTAGGTTTCCATTTCTTAACCGTGAGACAATGCAGGCTTAGGTAATGGGTTTGCTTACTAAGCTGCTAAGCATTAATCCCACCTTAGCCTAATGGTCCCCTAGTGAAATTAATTTAACATGCTATTTACTAATTTTTTCTTTTGTGTTTTTTTATCTCTTCAAATAGACTATGCGGAGTAATGGTCAAAAGTTTGGTGTCGGGGGGCGCCTGGGTGGCTCAGTTGGTTAAGTGACTGCCTTCGGCTCAGGTCATGGTCTCGGAGACCCAGGATCGAGTCCCACATCGGGCTGCCTGCTCGGCGGGAAGCCTGCTTCTCCCTCTCTCACTCCCCCTGCTTGTGTTCCCTCTCTCGCTGTGTTTCTGTCTGTCAAATAAATAAATAAAATCTTAAAAACAGACGCTCTCTCTAAGATACTAGGCCTATGTCAGAGGGACACGGAAGAAAAGTTGAAAGATTGCCTATGGCCGAAAGTAAAGAAAAATACAAAAATAGCAAGAAAGAGGGAAGAAAGGAAGGAAGGGAAGGAGGGAGGGGGAATGGAGGCAGGGAGGGAGGAGAGAGGGATGGAAAGAGGGAGGGAGGGAGGGAAGAAAGGAAGGGAGAGAAGGAAGGAAGGAAGCCAAAAGAAATAAAATATGAAATATATAAAAATTCATGAGTTCATGATAATGTTTTTCATCTCATTGTTCACCAAAGAGTTGTTTAGGCACCAAGGCATTCTGAAAATTGATGAAAAGGAGGAACCTATCATTTTAAAAGAGAATTAAATAGCCCATTTATTTCACATTCATTTGTTAGTACAGAGTCAGGGTTCAAGAATGTTATGCTTTACTGAACATTTAGAATGTGAGTTTTTTGAGGGCAAGAAATGAATTTCTTCTTCTTGTGTGTTTTAATTCCTTCCTTCTTTTGATTGATTGTCTCTGGTTCTGCCAGGACCAGTTGGCGCTCCGGCTCTGAGCAGGTACGCCGCAAGTATCGGTCAATTCCCACTACTGAATCTGCAAAAGCCTTCCAACCTCACATTCCTCTACTTCTGACTTGGTAAGAGGCAAGCTGAGTGAGTTCCATGGGCAGGAGGCGAGGGCTCTGGGAGGCCACACTTTGATCCAGGCAGGCAGTTTCCTCCCCTCCTCTCTCTGCCTCACTTCTTTGATGGGAGAAGAGGAAGGAATCTGCTTTAAGAAACCAGGTCATTAGAGCTGAAAGGGACCATCACAAAAACTCGATTTAACTACCTTGTCTGCAGATGAAGGGATTGGGGCTCCCAGAGGTTAAGTGACTTGCCCAAGATCACAACACCAGTCAGCTGGGCTCCAGCTGGAGATTCCTTCCACTGCACTGCTTCTAGTAAAGTCACTGGAAAAGAATCAAAGTTCAGGTTTAAGATTGCAGGGATGGATTTGCTGAGGCAGTCAGGCTCTCAGCTCTGCTTCCAAAGAAAGGGAGGGGGGAAAAGAAGAGTGCTTTCCATCGCTCTGGGCGATACCTGTTCTCAGGTGCTTTTCTGCACAGCATTTGGAATGTCATTGGTGGAAATTTCGAGGCTATGTCAAGGGGAAAACACATCTTCTCCCAAATATTCCCGGACCAGAGAGCCATGTACCAGGCTTGGAAAGGGCCTGGCATTTTAAGGAGCATGGGAGCTGTGGATCCCTACCCTGTCACCCCCAGCCCAGCCATGGGTATCAAAGCCAGGATATAGAGACCTTGCAGAGAGAAGTTCAACAGAAAACCTCACCGCATGTCTCAGTCCAACGAGAAAGGAGCCTTCGCAGCATAGGTGATTCATAACTAGGCCAAAAGGTTCAAAGGGTGGCTGAGCTAGAGCGTCAGAGGATGGCTTAAACCAGTGTCGTGGCTTGAATGACATCAAAACTTGCATGTCACCAACACTGAGGTCTCAACCTGACCTCTCCACTGGATGTCTAAAGGCACCATTACCTGTCAGCTGTAGAGTTGATGGCTTCCTGTCTCATCCCCTCTCTCTTTTGCTCTCTCCCTCTTTTCTCTCTCTCTCACTATATACTCTTCCTCCAGCCTTCCCATCTAGAAATGACACCCTGTCCTCAGTTGTTCAACGCCAACATCTGGGAGTCCTCATGATCCTGCTGCGTCCAGCCTTGTCTACGTCCATCCATCAGCGAGTCCTACTGGCTCTTTCCTCCAAATCGCTTCCAAAGCCATCCTCCCTCACAACTACCAGCTCAGTCCGAACCCTAGTCACCTCCAACTCAGGCTGCACCTGCTCCTAACAGGTCCCCTTCCTTTCATGGCTCACCCTGAACGCCCATACCCCTCCCAACGGGGATCACCTTCTTAAAATGTAGACCAGAATATATCATTTCTCCAGTCAAGGCCTCCAGTGGCCTCCTACTGTACTTCAAATAAAATCCTGAGCCCCCCCCCAGCAGGCCCCTCCCTCTGTATACAAGCCTCATCACCCTTCTAGTCTCTGAATGCATGAAGTTGTGGCTACCATCTAAGAACATTCTCCACACAGCTGCTCCCCTCACCCCACTCTGGGCTCAACTCAAATGTCAGCTTCACAGAACACCCTTCTGAGCCTACTCCACGCCGTTGCTTTTCTCTTCCTTGTGGCGCTTACCACTATTCTCCTTAACACTGTATTTATTCTTTTGAATGTGTGTTCATCCCCCACTTTCTAGTGTAGGCTCCAGAAGGCTAAGACTTGGCTCGCCTTGCTCAGGAAAGCATCTTCTGTCCCTCACATGTCACAGGCACCAATAATTTGTTGCAGATATGAATTCAGTTTTCAAGGTAGGTTGAGGCAACTGGAAAACCTCTATGAGCCAACAACAACAAAAAAAGACCTATAAGAAACCTTCCTGACCACTGGATCCCACCAGGCCCCTGATGGCTTCTGCACTACCCTTTCTCTGACCTGGCTCACATGGTGAGTTGTGAAAAACACTGATACCTGGGTTCTATCCCCAGCCAATCTGATTTAATTTGTCAAGGGTGTGCCTGGAGACTGGGAACTTTGGAAATTCCCCAAGTGATTCTAATGTGCTGCCAAGTTTGGGAATCACTGGTCTACACCTCTCATGAAACAGTCCGCCGAAACCAAATGTTATGCACCATCCACATTATTTCCAGCTCTGAGGATCTATCGTATTGTTAGAGCAAGGCTCTCTGTTTGGAAGATTTTCTTCACATTCTCCTCTCTCCAGATGCCACTCAGGACTTCCTGTGCCTTGGATAATTGAGCCTCAGCTGGGACGCCATCCTCCACATGCCTGACTTGGTTTTCACATTCTATCTCATTACTCTGTCGAATTCTCTCTGAGGCACTTGTCACTGCCTGAAATTATCCTCATTTTGCAAACTGAGAAGCAGAAGAGCTAAGCGACTTGCCCACATCCCCAGGGTGTCCAGGGGTAAAACTCGGACTGGCTTCCTGAGGCCATGCCCTTACTTGGAGATGGCCCCGCCTGAAGGGCTGATACTGTTACCAAATCTCTGTAAGTCCGGGCTTCTTCAAGGGTCCTGATGGAATCAGTCGCTATAGTGCCTGCCACATAGGAGGAGCTCTGATGAGTGTCCCAGGTCTTGTTGTCAACTAGATGTATGACCCAGGAAAGTCATTTAAACTCCCTGGGTCTCAGTTTCCCCATCTATAAGACGGGGATAGTAATATTGCATTCGTCGTGAAGATTTTGTGACAGTTAAGGACAATAATGTATTTTAAGAGCTTAGAAAACTGGGCGCCTGGGTGGCTCAGTGGGTTAAAGCCTCTGCCTTCGGCTCAGGTCATGATCTCAGGGTCCTGGGATCGAGGCCCGCATCAGGCTCTCTGCTCAGCAGGGAGCCTGCTTCCTCCTCTCTCTGCCTGCCTCTCTGCCTACTTGTGATCTCTCTCTGTGTGTCAAATAAATAAATGAATTCTTTAAAAAGAGAACCACTAGACACGTATAATCGCAATAGATATTAGTTGTTGATGATATTATTATTATCATTCCACTCCTACCTTTGTCCAGATGTGCACATTTTACAGTTTGATCAGAGCATAGAAACCATCTCAGTGTCTCTGTTCTCATCAGTCCCACACCTTAGTCATCTTTCCATGACGCCAAGCCGCCAAGATGCCGAGCCATTGGCAGATGGGTTCCCAATTCCACAGGCGTTTCCTTGAACCCTGACTCTGGGCCCTTTCTGTCCTTTGTCCCAGTCTGTCCCTTCTATCCCGATCATCAGAAGAGACAAATAATTGTGAGACTTATTCCCTACCCTCTAGAAAACAGCAACAGTGAGATACCCTGTTGTAGCAGAACCTACAGAAACTTCTTTATCAAAACAGGTGAAGAGGGGATAGATTTCTTCTTTAGATTTTGCAACTGAACACACTCTTTCTAAAAAGATCTCTTGGGGAATATAAGGCAGCATGTGAAAAGATGGGAACCCAGAAGGGGCCCTTTCAAGCTTCAAGTACATGAGGCTTACTTTACCCGTGGGAAAGCGGAGACCCAGAGAGCACAGGGGAACCGGCCAAGGCCACGCAGCGCAGGGCGGACCTCAGCGGGAAGAAAGCCAGATGGTGCGGAGAGCCCACCAGCCCACCAGGAGAAGACAACAACAACATGGCGTTTTAGATTCCCGAGAATATTCTCTGGGCCGGCCGGCTCTATACAGCTGGGAAAACGTGAGTGACTGCTGGTCTTCTCTCTGGGCCTCTCTCTGGGCCTCAACTGCCTCCCCCACCAATTGCAGAAGTATGTGAATCCAGTAAAATATCCCTAATTGAGGTCGGGTTCCTTTAGAATTTGATTTGGTCTGGGTTTGTTTTCTTTCTTTTTTTTTTCCCTTATTTTTTTAATGCCCCATTTGCTGGCCTCAAAAATTTGGTCCTCACAGAAGTATGACTAAGCTAATGCTCTGCATGGGATTTCTAAATGTATTATCTATCTGAGCAAAGGTCTTCAAGATCGCTAATAGCGACAAAGATACGTAAGGGACTCAGCGGCAAGCATAGATTCGAACTCCTCCTGCCAGGCCCAGGCCTTTTCCGGCTGTGTGTTGCTGGAGCTTTTGCTTGGTGTTATTATTATTATTATTTAATAATTCATTAATAGACATAATAAATACCTGCAGATTTCACATCCACACTGTGAAAACTCGAAATATCAACACGTTAACTGAAATTACGTCTTATAATTTTAGGAGCATATATAAGTCACTCGTTTATTTCATTCGTTCAAAAGATGTTATGGGTGAACAAATGAACACCAAGAAACCCCTCTGACATTGGCAAGCTTGGGAATTACACGCAGGCCTTGGCCCCAGAGGGGATTGGTGCAGTCCCTCCATATTTTATAGTTAAAAGCGGACAGATATTTATTGGAAAACAGTTATCTATCCTAGGTACTGTCTCTACGCTAGAGGATAAGACACCAATTCTGTGCACTTTCAAAGAGCCAGGAGCAAAGGTGCCATGGGCTGAAAGGCAAGTTTTCCAAACTCCTCAACCTGATGGGAATCCCTAGTTAGAGAGGATGCTTGGACCTCTGGGATTGCTTTGAAAGGCTTTGGGAAGGAGGCCCTGTGGGAAATGCCTGAAACTCTCTCAAATTGGCTTCATTTCAGACCCCCAAGACCAAGAAAGCATTCAAAGGGGAGTCCTGAAGGAACCATTTATATGGAGATCTTCTCGGGGGGCTGATCAGGAGCTTGGATGCAGTCCATGACTAACAGGGCTGTTTCTGTTCCAACCAGAAGATGCCTAACTATCTCTGGCTTCTAACCAGTTATAATGGCTAAATACACCCACTTTAAAAAGAAAGAAAGAAAAAAGAGAGGATGAGAGAGAGAGAGAAACAAAGTGCGGAAGAGAGAGAGAAAGAAAACAGAAAGAAAAAAAGAAGGAAGGGAAGGGAAGGGAAAGAAGGAAGGGAAGGGAAGGGAAGGGAAGGGAAGGAAGGAAAGGAAAGGAAAGGAAAGGAAAGGAAAGGAAAGGAAAGGAAAGGAAAGGAAAGGAAAGGAAAGGAAAGGAAAGGAAAGGAAAGGAAAGGAAAGGAAAGGAAAGGAAAGGAAAGGAAAGGAAAGGAAGAAAAAAAAAGAGATGTGCTTTTCCTTTAGTCTTGTGGTATTGTGGAGCATTCTAACTGGAAAGGACCACCCATCTTAGCATCCAGATGTTTAGAGTTAGATGATCCTGATTCTCACTCAAGAGAAATCCAGGAGGAATGAGGGGGAAGACAACGAATAGTCTGTGGGGCCCATGTTGCAAATCACCACATACACTCTCTCCCAGACTAGACTTTTAGGTATATCTGGCAGCCTGTGCTATTTTTCCGGGGGGGGGGGGATGAGCAGGGCCTGCCCTCCCCTCCTTCCCCCCACCCTTCGTCCTCCACCCCTCCCAGAAACTGCAGAGGTAGAAGGGCAGAGCTTTGGAAATGGAAAATGTTGTGTACACAAACTCTTGCTCCCCTGAGTCTCTGTTTTCTTTTGTGTATAAAATGGGGACGGATCGTCCTTGTGATGGTGACAGACACTGGTCCCCATAAAACACCATAAAAGCACCAGCTGGAGGTGCCCTTCCAGTAAAGGAGTAACACCTTTCCCCACTTCGCAAGGACGTCACACGGGGTTCCTGGGGGCACGTGAATGTTTTCAGAGAATACTCCTTCCAGTTTCTGAGCTTCCAAGTGTACTCTTATCCAAAACGGTCCTGCTGAGCTCAGGGTGAAGCGGAGACCCGGGAGGACAGGGAGCGAAGTCCTAAACGCTCATTAAGCATTCAATGGAGAATGGAGAAGGGTTCCAGCAGAAGGACCCCATCCCCTCCAAGAAAGGTGAGAAAGCAAGGCAGTGCCCCGGCAGACAATGAGAACCCCCTCTGATTTATCTTGCAACAGTAAAAATGTCAGGGTGCCTCTGAGCTAGTTAGTCCTGCCTTCAATGAGTGCTGGTTGACCTAATGATTAACTAATTGATAACAAGGAGTTCCTAAATGCTATCTCCTCATTAGAAGCCTTTGTGATGTTGATTGAACTAAGTGGGATCTCTGAAAGCATTTAGGCTCCGTGGAGACAGCTGTTCACAGGGTTTTCCCCGCTGAGCACCTGAGCTCGACCACTGGGCTGAACAATCCCGTGGGGGAGGAAGGCTCTGGGGAATAGCCAATTGTCTGTGCCCCATATTCCTGGCCGCTCAATATTGTCGGGGCTTTCTTGCGTGAAGATACGTTCTCACCCTTTCCTCCCTTCTCTTGTATTGTGCGCAGTTCGTTCTGGCATTGTCCCAAGCAACCCCAAAGCACCAAAGTTATCTTCCTGTCTAGCACTGGTGAATTTCCTACTGACCACATTGTGTTTCTCTGTACACCAAGGCCTCTAGACCAATGCTTCTCAGACCCGACTTTGCCTTTGGCTCCTGGCACGTTTTGTTGGAGTGCAGGTTCTGAGTGAGTTGGTGTAGGATGGAGAGCCCCACCCCGCACAGCAAACAAGCTCCCAGGGGATGTCCACGTTGCTGTCCATGGACCACACTTTGAGTGGAAGACTGGGATGGCAACCGTTCCCCACCTGCTCATTGTAACAAAATCTCCATGGGAGAATACCACAGAGTGCACGAAGCTTGCTAATATATGGGATTTTCTCTGTCGCTCCTTTTTGGAGAGCTGATGAGAACCTCTAGCACTGGTATAGCAACGTAGTACTTACTGGGTCATTTTCCGTTTTCTCGATTCTCTTCCACTCACCGTGCGAAGTAGTCAAGACTTTACCTCCCCATTTGTCAGAGAAGGAAAGAGAGGTTCAGGGAGGTTCCCACTTTCCGAGCAGCTGTGGTCTGTGTGGCACTGATTCACCTGACTCACACCCACCCCCACCACCAGCTCCCAACCCACAGTTCTGGTGGCCCCTGGCCTGGCGCAGGGGGAGGAGGTGACGGAGAGCTTCCTAGAAAGGGAATGCCTTCTTATACCCTCTGATGGTCAGGAAGTCACCAGTGCCGGGGTCCACTCTCAAATCGTCCGATCTTCTTGGGCCCCAGGACCTCCCTCCATACTTACAATAGCCCCCAAGGCACTGTGGTGGGAATGTAAATGGGTGCAGCCACTCTGGAGAGTAGTACGGAGGTTCCTCAAAATGTTAAAAATAGAACTACCTTATGATCCAGCAATTGCACTACTAGGTATTTACCCAAAGGATACAAAAGTACAGATTCATGGGGCGCCTGGGTGGCTCAGTTGGTTAAGCAACTGCCTTCGGCTCAGGTCATGATCCCAGAGAACCGGGATCGAGTCCCACATCGGGCTCCCTGCTTGGCGGGAGGCCTGCTTCTCCCTCTCTCACTCCCCCTGCTTGTGTTCCCTCTCTGGCTATGTTTCTCTCTGTCAAATAAATAAAATCTTAAAAAAAAAAAAGTACAGATTCAAAAGAGTACACACATCCCAATGTTTATAGCAACACTTTTTTTAAAGATTTTATGTATTTATTTGACAAAGAAACACAGCTAGAGAGGGAACACAAGCAGGGGAGAGTGAGAGAGGGAGAAACAGGCTTCCCGCCGAGCAGGGAGCCGGACGTGGGACTCGATTCTGGCTCTCTAGGATCATCACGTGAGCCGAAGGCAGCCGTTTAACCAACTGAGCCACCCAGGTGCCCCTATAGTAGCATTATCAACAATGGCCAAACTATGGGAAGAGCCCACATAACGAATGGATAAAGACGTTGTGGCATACACACACACACACACACACACACACACACACACACACACACGGAGTGGAATATTACTCAGCCATCAAAATGAATGAAATCTTAGGGCAGCTGGGTGGCTCAATCAGTTAATCATCTCCCTTTGTCTCAGGCCATGATCTCTGGGGTCCTGGATCAAGCCCCATGTTGGGATACCCGCTTGGAGGGGAGTCCGTGTCTCCCTTTGCCCCCTCTCCCACTCATGCATGCTGTCTCTCTCTCTCTCTCTCACAAATAAATAAATAAAAATCTAAAAGAAAAAAAGAATGAGCTCTTGCCATTTGCAATGACACGGATGGAGCTTGAGTGTATTGTGCTAAGCGAAATAGGTTAGTCAGAGAAAGGCAAATGCTGTATGATCTCACTTATATGTGGAATTGAATTAAAAAAAACCAGGTAAACATTATGGGAAGGGGGAAAAGAAAAAAAAGAGAGAGGAAAACAAGCCATAAGTGACTCTTAATGATAGAGAACAAGCTGAAGGTTGATGGAGAGAGGCGGGTGCGGATGGGCGAGACAGGAGATGCGGACTGAGGGGAGCACGCATCATGTTGCGCACTGGGTGTCATATGTAAGTGATGAGTCCCCGAACTCTACTCCAGAAACCCAAACCACACTGTGTGTTAACCTAAAATTAAAAATAAAAAAGTAGAAAAACCCACAAGCATCTTGGGCCCTCACGTGATCTTTCCTCTCCTCTTCACAACAACCTTGCAAGATAAGATTTGCTATTCTCCTTTTCCGAGTTGAGGAAAGAAAAGCCTACAGAAGCTAAATGACTTGCTCAGGGTCACCCACTTTGTTATAGGGCAGCATTCAGAGAAGAGTGACACTCAGGTCCTGTTTCTGCAGAAATCCATTTACATCTCTTCGGTGTCTTACTCATCCTGTTTATCTCTGCATCCCCCCATATCACAGCACCTTGCTGTTCTTGAAGTGCCTGTTGTGTTCTGGAAACACCTGCTGAACAGAATTAAACTTGATTGAACTCAACGATGCTCTCTAATACATTAAGTTTCAATAGCTGATTGCCTCTTGAAGCGCCTCGGAAATAGGAACACAGCATCGCATTCTCTGAAAAGTTGGGACAACGGTGCACTTCTGAAATTGCCGCAAGGAAAATATTATAAATGGAAAGACAGTTACAAACAGGGAGGCAGAGGGATGATATTTATTTCTGTTTTAAAACTTTCATGCAGGTGAAAGATCCAACCTGTGCGTAGGTTTATTTCCCCCCCTTTTTATTTCATTCTTAGCAATAATAAATTTCAATAATAATAACAACTCCTTTTTTTTTAAGTTTTTATTTATTTATTTGACAGAGAGAAACACAGCTAGAGAGGAACACAAGCAGAGGGACTGAGAGAGGGAGAAGCAGGTTTCCCACCGAGCAGGAAGCCCGATGTGGGGCTCGATCCCAGGTCTCCAGGATCATGACCTGAGCCGAAAGCAGTCTCTTAACCAACTGAGCCACCCAGGCGCCCCAACTCCTTTTTTTTTTGCAACTCATTATTTACCAGGTACTGCAGTAGGTATATGCTATTTCTCTTAAATCCTTACAAAAAGCCTAGAAAGCAGGTGTAGTTATGTTCAAAGCTATGGAAAATGATGCTCCGCAAGCTTAAGTCCCTGGCCCCAAATCTGCTCTCTACTCCACCCCATCCTCATATCTCACCCTCGAAACAGATGCTTTGATGGCTAGTGACAGGGGAATGAGCTCAAGCCCAGAAGGGTTATCATTACAAGAAGTCATGCAGGTTCAGCCTCCAAAGAAACCATCTTCTTGAAGGTCTGTTCTCTGTGACACTTTCTTTACCTGCAGCCTGTCTTTCCCTTTCTGCTTAGACTAGCTTATATTGCTTTTGGCCCAAGCTCCTGCAGCCCTTACAGTAGGTGTAAAGGACAGGGATAGACTCATCCAGAGAGAGTCATCAAGGAGGGCTACGTTTCCAAGCACAAAAATATTCATATTTCGGAGCTCGTTTCATAAAAAGAACCATCACACAAATACCTCACTCACAGTCTCGTTCATTCAACTCCAATACTTGTTGAAAGAATGAAATACAGCATCTAAAGTGAATTTTGCTCTGACTTTTCAAGTGGTGAAAGGAAGACGAGATCATAAAAGCTATGTTCATGTCTGGCTCAAATTGTCTGTAATTTCCCTTTTATAGAATTGATCCTCCCTGAATGACTTCCCCTGAGTTCCTGGCATAGTTTCAGACATGAAAAGCAGGATAAAACTATTGAAGAAGACCCCTCGGTTCAGCAGCGTGCTGGTCTCAAGTGCACGGGTATCTGCCTTGGATAGAAAAGCTCTCACTGCCTGGAAACACACACACAGAGACACATACATACAGAGATACACACACAGAGAGACACACACACACACCCACACACACACACACACACACACACACACACAACACACACAGGGCTCAGCTTGGGAAGGGGAACAGGCTGCACTGAGGCAGGAGACCCAACTGTGAACTCTAGTTGCTTTATACTAACCCAGGGAAAGAGTGGCAGAGAGACAGCAGTGTTTCTCTCTCCATCCCTTTTACCCTCCACACTTGATACCAGGCACAGCGTCAGCACTGCTAACGTATTTGTTGGCGGGATAGAAGAAGGGAGGGGTGTGAGGAAGGAAGGAGCCCCCATCCTGCTCATCAGGATAGGAGAGGGGCAGGCCAAGCGTGCAGCCACGTGAGCAAAGAGGCCGGGGCGTGGAATCCTGGTGCGAGGGGTCCGGACGAGGAGGGGATGCGAGGAGGCTGCAGGCAGAGCAGAATCTGGGCCAAAGAGCTTCCCACACCAAGCTGAAGAGCTTGGTCTTTATTCTCTAAATGACAATCGTGGGTCAATGAACGATTTCCAGGGAAGAGAGAGATACACAGAATTGTGTTTGAGAAACAGCATTCCAGCCGCAGTGGGGAGAAGATGGGTTGATGGGGAGAAGGGTCACTAAGGGTGGTAGAAAGAAGCCCTGTGGTCATGGGGGCAGACGTGGGAGGCAGAAGCAGGTGCAGAGGGAGGGGCAGAGGGAGGGCAGCGAGTGCTGTAAAGGCAGGAAACTCCAGGGCTTGGTGCTTGCTTGGGTGCTGGGGTAAGAGATGGGGGATGGGGGGGACAATCAAGGCTGACCACCCCCTCCCGGAGAATTTTCCCGCACAGGCGACACATGGGCAGAAGCAGGTTGAAAATGTCCAGGGAGAAACATGAGAAATAGCTGCTCTCTGTTGCTTTTCTGTTTCCCTTTCATTTAGTTTGGACAAGAGAGGCAACGGGAGTTCAATGAGGCCTTTCTCTTTTCAGCCGCGTTGGTCATTCACTGACGGCGCTGGGGAGGGGAGCGGTGCGGAGGGCGAGGGCGAGGGTATTAGCAAACACGGCGCTAAAGCCGCACGGGGGTTGTTAAACAGAGAGCCGGCGCGGGCGGAGCACCTGCCGCGTGTGGGGTGCCCTGCCCCATCGCCACCGCCACCGGTCCCGCTCTGGCTGCGCACCCTGCCAGCTCTTTCCAAACCAAATGAGGTGGAGAAAAAGAGCAAAGCCTGTGCCCCGCGGGCAGTTTTGGGACTGTGGGGACTTGCTTTAGAGACACTTTGGGCTGCACCCTTAGCGTTTGTTTTCTATGGCAGTGATTTTTTAACATTTTTGTGCATGGCTTTTCTTCTGGTTTCAAAACAGCGGCCACCTGCCTCTACTGTCTCAAAGTGACCGAGGAGCCTCCTCTTGCGCCGTGGCCCTCCCCTCCCTGCGGCCTCTGCATTTAGAGTTCTGGAAGACCTGGGTCCGGGGGGCCAGGAGCCAGCAAATGCCGTGTGCCCCAGGCTGAGTCTCCACAGAGATCTCCTCGGGGTCCAGGTGGTTCCCCACGCTCTTGAGGCTGGGCCCCCTTTCATCCACAGTTCCCCCTCTCAAATATTGGCTGCTTTTCATCCTCCAAGGTCTTCCTTCTCTCTGTGTCTCTCTGGCTCTCTTTGTCTCTCTCTTTATCTCTCTCTCTGCCTCTCAGTCTCTCTCCGCGTCCCTCTGCCTCTCTCAACCTGTTTCTGTCAATCCCTTTCTCTGTGTCTCTCTCAATCTCTGCCTGCCACCTGTCTCTCATGTCTCTGCGTCTCTCTTTCAATCTCCATGTCTGTGTCTGTGTCTCTTGCTCAGTCTTTCTCAATCTCTCTCTCTCTCTCTTTTCAGATTTCAAAGCAAGCCCTTAAATGACAGACTGCCCAGGGCAGGCGGAACGAGGCCTGTCTCTGGCTGGGGCGGCAGTCAAAGCCACCACACTGCTAACGGGGCTGCGGGCTGGTCTGCCCGGGAGCGGGCAGTGGTGGCTCGGGGGGCTGAGGCGGGCGGCCCGACTGGCCATCTGTATGCAAATCTCAGCACACCCAGCAAACTTGCATCAGCCTGGCCGGCCGGCGGGCTTTGCACTCAGCAATTATCAGTGCACATCGGGCCTTTGTGCCCGCAGTCCGGCTTTGTGGGTGCCGAGGCTGCCCAGCACCTGCACCCTGGACATGGCAGATGGCAGGACTTGGCAGCAATATGGACGTTTGCCTGCATGTGGCCGAGCCACAAATGGACATCTTTCTTCCTGGGGGTGGAGAGCAAAAAGAGGGGATTAGTGCTGGATTACCATCCAGTCACGCGTCGGGCAAATATTTATTGAGTGCCTACTATGCGCTGTCCTGCCCGCGGTATGAGGAGGAGCTCTGCAAAGGCAGGACGTGGGTGGGTGTTATACGAGAAGGGAAAAAAAAATCTGGGAAGAGGCTATTGTAGTTCACAATTGCCCCACATACAGTTGGCAAGGCGGGTTCAGTTCCTGGGGACCCTTCCCCTCCCTGCCCCCGACAGCGCCACCCCCTGCCTGGCCGCACGTGCCCACACTGTGCAAGGGCCCTGAGTCCCTTCTACCCCCAAGTGTGTGCTGCCTCGAACCCCAGCTGAGGCGGGCCCAGGCCAAGGACTGCAGGCGAGGCCAGGAGAGTTCCGCTTCTCTGTCAGTCTGTCCTCAGCATGGGAAAGGGTTCGGGCCCACTGCGGAGACAGGCCGTGGTCACCATTCTGCAGGAGACGGAGCTTCGTCCTGGACACGCCCGTGTGAGACCACCATTCTGTGGCGCCCCCCGGGGCTCTGCCCAGTTTCAGACTCTTGACCACAAACACAAGCTTCGAGGCGCTTTCAGCCATTCTGTGAATGGGCGTTTTCTCCACTCTGCAGAGGAGGGGGCTGATTTGGAGAGGTTCAGTGAAGACAGAGATCTGAGGGGGGAAACTGGGGGCCAGGGAAGGGGGGAGAGTCTATACCCTGGTCTCCTGGCCCCGGCATTGAGCTGTGGGTGGTGGGAAGACCTTTTCTTCAAAGTTAGCTGGTCTCCATTTAACATGACCACTGTCATACCTGCCTATTTAGGGAAACATCTGGACAGGGCCTAAAAATCCTTGTCTGCTTCCAAATAAGGTACAGCCCTGGCACTGTCACTCCACACCTGAGCCTCTTCGACCTTGACCCTCTAGCCGCCCACTTCTTACCCCGCCCACCCTGGTTCTCAGCCCATCTCATCCTCTCCTGAGTTCTGAGAAACTTGCTTCCTTATACTGGGCCGCGATCACCTTCCTGTGAGAGCCAGAGGCTTTGGAGTCTTGCCTGCAAAACTCCTGCTCTAATACATGGAATGAATTGTGTGAGAACACAGATGAAATGCTCTAGGAAAGTTGCTAGGGCTCCTACCTGGTCAGTCCATAAGAACAATGAGGAACATTCCTTGCTGGTTAATGAAAACAGAACCACCAGGCAAAACCGTTGTCTGTGCCAACACCTCCAAGGGAGGAAGTCAAGGCTGGGATGCAGTGAGAATCAGGGATGAGGAAGGCTCTGGCTGGGGTGTGGATCAGCTGCTGAGGAAGGAAGGATCGGGGCAGGGATGGGACAGGATGCCTGTTGCACATATTCACTGATAATAACAAAACCTCTTAGGGTGCTTGGGTGACTCAGTCGGCTGAGCCTCTGCCTTCAGCTCAGGTCATGATCCCAGGGTCCTGGGATCAAGTCCCTCATCAGGCTCCTTGCTCACCGGGGAGCCTGCTTCTCCCTCTGCCTGCACCTCCCCCCTGCTTGTGCTCTCTCTCTTTCTTTGACAAATAAATAAATAAAATCTTAAATATATATACATATATATATAAAATGAATTTTATTCATGCATTTTGACAACACACCGAAATGTCCCATGGGTGAATGGTGCTGGGTCTGTGTCCCATCTCCTGTCATCAAGTTGCAGGCTCCTGGGAGCTGACCCCGAGGACAGGGTCCTTTTCTGCCGGTAACTGCCATCTTAAAATAGCTTTCAGTCCCCTCCCTCGTGCCAGGGTTGGGGCTCTACTTAGCGTCCTGTGTTCCAGGAGGTGCCAGGGGCAGGCTGGAATACCCACCATCTGCACACTCCCTGAAGGAAACTGAGTTCAACTTAACGCATTGGTAATATGCAGGGAGGCCATCATTAATGAGATGAGTAACTTAAACAGGGTGAGCAAAAACCCAAAAAGGAAAAAAAAAATCTGCAGGTGCCCAAAGAACAGTGGGTTGTCTGATCCAACTGAACCAAGTTAGTGAGGAAAGGAGTACTTCGATGAAGTCAAGAGCTGCAGGTCACGTGAGGCCTTGACCCTCGAAGTCAAGAGGTGGGACTGGTTCCAGGTCAATGGGAAGTCCCATGGAGATATGGGACCCACTCTGGTCTCGGCCAGCTCTGGGGCTGGAAGGCCTTGAGGGGGTTGGAGCAGAGAGGCGAAGAGAGGCAGGGTGTGGGGAAGCAAAGGGCGGAGGCCTTTTAAGATAAGTGGATGTTTCTTCCTTGATATAGGATGAGGAGGACTGGAATGGGGCAAAAGGAGAAGAATTTTGTGGCCTGGAGTCAGCATTTTTATCTGGAAATTTGGGATTCTGTTACCTACCTGATGGAAGGGCTATAATTAAGCAAGGAATGTATGGGAATGGGCCTGGCATACGGTAGGGATTCAGTATCTGTTTTATGAGTGATGACTCAGTGAAGGGAAGGAAGAATGGAAGGCAGGGTGGACAGGTCAATGATGGAGGGTAGGAAGGAGGGAGAGAGGGACAGATGGACAGTTGCTGAATCCTTTAAGGTCTTCTTCAGGTGCTGCCTCCTCCAAGAAGCTTCTCGCAACCCCCATTTTATTAACCCCCATCAGTCGTATGACCCCTTTCACCATGCCCCCAACAATAAAATAATTTCATTCTCTCTGAAGCTGCCATGGAGGACAGGCCCTCAGGCATTGTGGTGGTCACTTGCTCATTCAGTTCTACTCTAGCTTCATCTCACCTCTAACCATGGTCTGTTTCGAGGACTCCACCTGAAAGTAGGGCCTGTCCAAACATTTGTCTGCTGGGTTTTGGGAAGGAGCATATGCTTCTGAAAACAGAATTTTTAAGACAATTTGATTTTGCCCCAAGCCTGACCCCGCACTCAGTGTGGAGCCTTGAGCAATTACACATAATCCCACAGGGCTCTGTCCCTCACCCGTAAGGCGGATATCTCCCTCGCTGTGGGAGGGTGCCTCAGGCCCCCCACCGGCCGAGTTCCTCTGGGAGGAGCAGGTGGGACGCAGCCATGGAGGGAGAGTGAGTTCCTTGAGCAATGCCCAAGCAGGTGGCCTTGAAAGTCCAGGGTCCTGTCTGCTCTCTGACAGGAAGTACAGCAGTCCCGTGGGACTTAGGATTTTATCTCCAGCCATCAGCCCCTACTGCCCTGGCTCCCTGCCCACAGCCCACAAGACTACAGTACGCCCAAGCAGAGCAGATCCTTGGAGGCACAAGAGGCTTCCAATATCCTCACTGCTGTGAAAGCCACCCGCTCTGAGAGATGCCACCCGCTCTGAGAGATGCCACCCGCTCTGAGAGATGCCACCAGCTCTGAGAGATGCCACCAGATTCCTCGTGTCTATGAGAATGCATCAACCTTTGAGATTGGGATTCCCTTCCCCTTCCCAAGTCCCATCTGGGATTGAGAATTTTACAGCAGATGCAACAGAGAATGGAAATAAGCATGAGGGAATTCTATTCAGCATTCTAGAAGAGTCCTTGAATTCACTGCGTGGACACTATTTGGGGTTTTGGTTCTATAAACAACAAGCTGGAAAGCCCCTGTGACTCAATGTTGGAACTAGGAACATGGACACAGAAGAAATCATTAGGTCTGATCTCTCTTCTAGTGCAAGAGCGCACATACACACATGTGTCTGCATGCACGCCTTTTCCACCTTCTTGTCTCCTGAATCCTGTCAGCAAGAGAAAAAGATCCTGCCCCACAGCCCCTCTGCAGCTCTGCTGAATGGCTCTGTGTACCACAGAGCTCTTCCTCTGGTTAGGACCCTGCCGCCCATATGAGGCCTCCCCTAGAACCCAGACTCCTCACACTCTCCAGAAGGTTTCAGACCCCAGGGGATCTTTCTCTCTTTCGAATTTTCTGATAGTAAAACTCTTTTGACCCCTAATGTGGGTAATGCACTGTTAACGGGTTTTCCACATGTAAATGGTGCTTCTCCCCCGCCTTAGTCATTTTGGGTCGCTAGAGTGAAGACCATGGGCAGGATGATTTCAACAGCAAAAACAGTTTCCTCCTCTCAGCCCTGGAAGCTGGAGGGCTGGGATCAGGATAGGAGCACAGTTGGTGTGGGCCCTCTTCCTGGCTTGTTCTGCCTGGGTCCTCACATCTTCTTTCCTGAGGACAGGGGCATGGAACTCATTGACACCCTTCTAACCTAATTACCTTCCCCCAGATCCCACCTCCCAACACCATCCCATGGAGATTTCAGCATATGAATGCATTGGGGGAACCAACAGTCCATCCACAGCACTCTGTCTTCTGACCTAGGTTTGGGGCTCCTCGAAGGAGGGTGTGAATCTTAGCCGTCTCTGTGCCCTGCTGTCCTTCCAGTGCCCACTATAGAAGGGGTGCTTCTTTGTTTTTTGAGCAAATAGTTATTGAAATTCTACTTTGTGTCAGACACTGGGGACACAGGAGTGAATATAGCGCCATCACTTCCTTCAAGAAGCTGATCAGGTGATTTTAACTGGAGGCTCATTTAGGCTAACCCCCCCCCCAAAAAAAAAACCCCTCCTTAAGACTGTATTGTGCAGGGACACATTGAGCTGCTTGGGACTGTGCCAGAGGGAAAGGCGAGCTCTCCCTCTGCCCTCGCTGAGTCCCTCTAAACCCACAAAAGGACTTTCCGGACCGCACATGAGGGCAGGGCAAAATCAAATTGTCTTAAAGAGTCTGTTTTCAGATGGGTCCCAGGGGTACAAGAGATGAGATGGGATCTGAGGCCCCCAGCCCTGTTTGTCTCTCATTGTGAGGCCCGTCCGACTTTCCCAGAAGCCCTGAGTATAAGCACCAGGAAAGCAACTAAGGTCTTCATGGAGTTACAAGGACCTGGGTTTTAAATCTGTGAGCAAAGCACTTAATCTCTCTGAGCCTCAGTTTCCTGACTTGGAAAGGGGGATAAGCTACTGCCCTCGGAGGATTGCTATATGGATGAAATGAAATAACGGGTGCCCAGGGCATAGCTCACCATACGTGCTCCAGAACAGGGAGTCGTCATGAGTCCTGTTGGCAGAACCCATGACAAAGGAAGCCATGGAAGAGACAGCACTGCGTCCCGGGAGGACAAGGCTGTGCGGTGGGAGCGGCGTCAGAGGCATGCTGGGGCCCCAAACATGAGGCAGGAAGGCTGTGCTGGGCCTCCTAAAACTCTCAAGGGCGCCCTGTTGAGCAGGCTGCCCAGAACACTTGGGCACAGCCATTTCCCATCTAGTTCCTTTAGCCAGTCCACATTCATCTGCCTCCAAAACAAGGGGACCCCAGGTTTTCCATAAAACTGACTTGGGTCACAGTTTGTATATTTAGAGCACTGGTGTGTTAAACAGAGACCAGAAGCACTCTGGCTTCCAAAGGGCTGCAAAGCCTGGGCTGCATTGAAACCCAGCACATCTCTGTTCCCTGTAGCAATACAGGCTGTGGGCCCCGGAGAGCCTGCCCCATCGCTCACCATTATTCCCTTCTTTCTGAGAAAGTCCAGAAGGCAGAATCCCAGTGCAAATGCCGTGGAGCACACAGGGAAAGAAAGAAAGAACTACATTGTGCAATGCGATCCCGGACCAGATGTCATTTTTGGAAGAATATAAAGCAGCATGGTGTGTGTGTGTGTGTGTGTGTGTGTATACGTGTGTGTGTACGTGTGTGTGTGTGTGTGTGCACGCATGTATGTGAGTAGAAGGAGAGAATGGCCCTGGGAACCAGAAGACAAGCTCTTCATTGGTATCTGCCAGGAACCACTAGGCCATGAAGGACGTCAACCAGTTTTTCTAGGACACATCTGAAAATACAAGAGACTAGAAGAAAAGGGCTCTGGGCGTCTCCTGCCACATAGACACAGACTCATAGAGACAGGTGCTGCCGTACTTAATCAATGGGGAAATGTATAATCTATATGGCTATAGATATGCACACTAATCATCTGTTCATGGTCTCAGTGTGAAGTCTCTGTGCTTTCTGGCAGGCCTGAGCCAGGAACCTGTTCCAGCATATTCCTTAAAAGCATTTACCATATCTGTCACACAAGGATTTTCAAAGGGAGAAGAGAGAGAGGTAGGAAGGAGGGAAGGAAGGAAGGAAGGAAGGAAGGAAGGAAGGAAGGAAGGAAGGAAGGGAGATAGGTGGGGAGGGAGAGAGGGAGGAAGGTGACCAAATCAAAGACCCAGCTCCTGGCATTTTTGTTTTCCCTTTGAAACTCTGCAGCACCAAGTCGGCTCAGAAGCAAAGGAAGCCTGGGCCTGCCCTCTAGAGTCAGGAACCCCTCCTGTGGGAGGCCTGGGACTGGGCAGCCACCAGCTCCTAAGAAGTGGCATCAGTCCCCATCCTTAGGAAACTCCTCAGGCACCCACTAAACTCATCGCTAAGAGACCTTCCCAATCAGAATGGCAGGAAAATTCCACGGGGAAGCAAAGCCGAAGGCACTTGATTCACTTCCCAGCAGGACTCAGGCTGTATTATTCTGGAAAGGTGAGTCTGAAGTTGGAGAAAAGTCTAGACAAACCAATTTTGATTTCGTGACTCCCTAAATAATCTTCCATAGAGGACCAGCCTTGCTCCTAAAACCTTCTCGCTGACACTCACCTTAGCTCTCATCGTTCCTGCCCTGCCTCATCTGTTCTCAGCCTGCAGAGACAAAGCAGGGCTGACTTCTGAATGACACCCATTCACGTCCCCCAACATTGTGATGAGACCCCCCGGGCTGGCCTTCTCCAGTTCAATGATCCTCATTCAGTGAACTCTCCCTCCCCTGACTTCTCTTGCTGTCCTCGTATCAATTTCCCAGCCCCTTTTCTGGACTCCAGGTAAAGAATGTGAAACACGCTTCCCCTTCTCCGGGGTCTTATAACATCTCTCTTTCTATGTTTCATCCTGGGATATCAGGCACACACCAGACCCTCTTTTTAGAAAAGAAACCATCGCTAGGTTCACACTCTTAATTTGGCTTCACCACACGTAAATTCATGGTATGTTCCAAGCCTCAGAGGAGGCTGTCACTGCTATTAAGTATCTATGAAAGTTATATTAGGATAATATATTCAAGTGCTAATGATTATCCGTATTATTCCTATACTTAAGACATAGGCACTCAGAAACTGTCACAATAAGCGAGGGGCTGAGCTATTTTCTGTTCCTAATTAATCTATTACATACTCTCTCCCGTCTCCATCTTTCGCCTCCACGTCCAAGATGCACGGTTGTATGTCGAGTAGTCTTCCATTAATTCATGGCGCTTTGAGGCCCCATTCTAGAGTCTCTCTTCCAGGTGTAATTTACTGCAATCACCTCGGAAAATGAAAGCCATTTTCCTGAAGCCAGGGAGTAGGCAGACACTCATTTGCATCCCACATTACAAGCCCTAAATTACTCTCTGGTTCCCCAGAGGTCAAGCGAGAGCCGTGGTTGTCATTTTTGTTCCTCTCTTACGACGCGCGGCTCTCTCCGCACAGCGGAGGCGGCTACCCTGCAGACCCAGCATTTGATCCCCCCTTTCTTCCCTGGGGCCCGGAATTATTGACAACACCCAGGGGTGGACCACAGTCTGAGAAATAAAACTCAGCCCCGCAGATACTGAACGTGTCCTGTCCTGTCGCTGAGATGGGCCACAGAAGGACAAAAGGAGCAGATATCTGGGGCAGGAAAATTAGTCGGCGCCCTGGGCCGCTTGGCCTGGGGAAGAGGATGTTCAGGAGAGCAGCACAAAGTGCCTTTGCATGCCTGAGGGCTGTCAGGTGGAAGAGGGATTAGTTTGGGTTGTGTGGTCTCCGGGGCTAAAGCAAGAAGTGAGTGGAAGGGCCAGAGGGAGAGATTTCTGCCCCACGCAGCACAGGCTTTGCAAAGTGGGGGGAAAGTGCACACATAGCACCCCCGCTTGCTGAATCGTCAGCACGGGGCAAGGTGTTCCGCTGGGCACCAGCAGTATTAGTTTCCTTAATCCTTACAAAAACTCAGCAAGGCAAACAGGATTATAAACCTTTTCTATCTCCAGAAGTGGACGCCCAACAGGCCCAGCCCGCGCACAGGAAGAAGGAGGGGTTGGACTGGAATCCAGCTCTACCTGACTCCAGAGCTGTGTGGGGAAGAGCCCCTGTCAGCAGGTCACATGACCCCGGCGGGGACCAAGGACAAGAAACTCCTGGACGCACTCAAGAAGGGATGCAGAAGGGCTGGGTGGGAGAACCCGCCACTTCCAAGAATCACCACTTGGATACCACCAAGTGCAGACCATCAGCAAGAAAGTGCAGGGGACTTTTCTTTTTCTCCCATCGAAATCATAAGAATAGCAGTTACGTTTGAGATGTCTGCGTCAGCACAGCACTGAGCAATTCGGTAGACGTTCAATAACACTGCTCCCAGTTTTAAGAGGTGGGACTCTAGAGCAAGATTTGTGTTCTAACATCAGCTCCCCCGCTCCATGCTGTGTGACCTTTGGGAAGTTGCTTAACCTCTCTGTGCTTCAGTTTCCTCAGGTGAAATGGAGAGAATTGGAAGAATGAGCTGAGTTAAAGCATTAAGATCTTGCCTGAGACACAGTAAGTCCAATGCGAGTGTTAGTTATTACTGAACTGCTCAGAAGGTTTTCCGCACCTCTGCTGGAGGTGGAAGCCAGAGACCACAGCCCTGCTGGCCGTCCAATCCTCTGTAGACTGGGAGCACGTTCCTCCGCAACTTTGTACCTCTAAACACTTGTCTGTTGGAATTTCCTGGAGCCCGACCGCCCACCCAACATGCACACTCTCACAAGCAGCTGGCAGACCGACAGCAGACAGCACCGGGGGCCAGAGGGGCCATTCCTGGTCCGAGCTGACCCGCTCACCGAAACACAGAGACGACCCGGGCCTGGCCAGCACAGAGGCCCCTACTGGTATGGAAGTGAGCAAAGCCTCGCCTCCTTAGCAACAAACAGAGGAACACACTGGCCAGCCCATCAAGGTGAGACATTGTCCCGGCAGAAAGAATTTGATGAGTTAAGAAAACAGACGTCATTCATTAAAAGTACAAGGGCTGCACGCAACATCGACCTATCTACTTCGGCTCAGGCCTGATATTCCTTGCGCTTGAGTGAGACAAAGGATGAGAATCAGGAAGAAGGCTCACACACAGAAGCATAGCTTCCTGGGGTGGGAAGGAGGAGGCGAACCCCTCTCTTTTCCTGGCAGCTTGTCTGTGTCCTCTCAGGGAGTCCTTGGGACGAGGGTCCCGAAGAGGAGACCACCCCAGGCACCCCAGGCCTCCCTAGGTCACAGGAATGATGGATGGGGGAACCAGAGATTGAATCTGAGATCTATTCAGCTTCAAATTCCACTCCCATGTCGCTAAAAAAGCCTGGGGCTGACCCATTCCCCCACAGCCACCCAGATATCTCCTTTTAAACAAAGGTCCTGCTCTTGGTCACCAAAGGCTGTCCTTTCCTCATAATGAGTTTCTAATCCTGCAGAGACCTGCACGTGCTTTCCCCAGGGGCTGCCAGTGAGCCAGGAGCGTAGAGGAGCCCAGGCCGGAGCCCCCACACAGCTGGCCCACTGCAGGAGGAGCTGAGGTCCAGGAGGCCAGTGCTGGGGAGCGGATGGGGTCTCAGTTCTCTTCCACCTTCTGGCCTCCTTTTGGCTCCTGCCGACTCTCCAAATGCAGGCTGGCCCACGGCAGCAAACAGCTGGACAGCTGTGAGGGGAAAGGCACCGCCCCGATTTCCATCCTGAGCATAAAGTGAGGCCTAGACTGTAATCCGGCGCTCCGCAGAAACCGATCATTTCTCCTCATTACTGAGCGAAGAAATGCCTCTCAGGGCTCCTATTCCTCCTTACAAACAAAATAAAACAAATCCTTCCTATGGATTTCATTTACCATTTAATGCAACCTAATGATTTCCAATTGAAACCATATTTGTATTTGTATTGAGTTATTAATAGCACATCCATTTTCCACGCAATAAAGCCTGTACGTGAACTGATGACTTTGACCGAAATGCATTAGGTAGCATTAAAGATTAAATAAACACTGTTTCTATGAATAATGTTTCATGTCATCTATTTGCCAGCCCTATTGAAAATTGATCTCCGGGTATTTCAAGCTGGGGTTCCAAGGAGTGCATTTTGAACATATTATGAGTAATGACTACACATTACGACACGGAATAGTTTCCAGGCAATCCCTAGAGCTTGTTACAACTTGACTATATTCTGGTTAATTCACACAAATCGTTCCATCGTTGATGGCAAAAGCCAAGTGTCATGAGGGCCAAACCAAAACATCGGCCTGATTCCAAAATGCAACTTAGAAATGACTTAAGAGAAAAATGAGGACCGATTCCTTTCTCTCCCCTCTGGGCATGGTACTCATGGTTGCCCATATCCATGATTACTGTAGTAATCGATGATCTTCGCTGTTACTCCTTGCATTTTGGCAGAACAAGTACTACACTACTGCTCAGAAATGAGCTCCCTTCTGGCTCTAGCTCTGGAGAAGGTATGGTCTCTAGTGGAAGGGCCTGGGCGGCTTGTCTCTGGGTTTCAACCCTCTCTTCCCAGAAAAGGAGACAGTTGGGTCCAGTGACTTGAGGGCCCCGAAAGCTCTGGCATTTCCTGCATCTGTGATTTTATTGCCCATCAATTCCAGAAGGGCAAAGACAATGTTCTCTTGGACTTTGTGTCCCTAGGGCCGGGCTCAGGGTCTGACACCCCAAAGAAGTCTGCAGAAAAAGGAGACCAGATTTTCAGAAATATGGGCCAAGCTTGGAGTCAGATTTTCCTTGTAGACATCCATTCAAAACGCTGATACTAATAATCAGTGAAATCATATAATTACCACCTACTGAGCACCCACTATGGGCAGACAGGATGCTGGATATGTTATACACTTGATCTCTAATTGTCTCGATAACCACCAAAGAAGTGATCACCTTTGTACACACTGGGTGATTTCCTTCCTTCATCATGATTGACATTATCCCCAAGATTATTATCAGATGTCTCATTGCTTTTGCTTGACTCTCATTTTGGTCCTGCCTATGAAGCTGTTAGGCGGGAAGGTTTTTATACCCATTTTACAGATGTGAAAGTGAGACCCAGAAGAGTAAAATGACTCATTGCTCCCCCCTCAGTCCCTCTGTTTCTTTCTTTCCTGGCCTCTCTTCCTCCCTTCCTTTCTTCCTTCCTTCCTTGCCCTCAGGGTCCTTGTCTTCCTTGCTCCCTCCTATAATTGCTGGGGATACTCTATACCCACCCCCAATCTCTCATGCCTTTCCTCTTACTTCTGTGACAGTGAGGGGGGAATCTTCAGAAGCTCCCTGGTTAATAGGAAAGACAGGTCTTAAAACCTTTCATTTCAAAACAGTGTGCTAAGCACCAGCCTGAGGTCTGTATGGAGAACATGGTACAGAGGGGTGTCTGAACTAGGAAAGGAAGAAGACAACCCTGGAGGCTCCCCAGATAGTCCACTCCTGAGCCGAGCGAGTCAGGAGAAAAGCACAGGAAGGACATTTTAGGTCAAGGGACTAGCATGAGACCAGACAGGCATAGAGGATGAAGCATGCTGGCCCAAAGGGAAGGAGCACGGGCCAGAGCACGGAGGCCCAAAAGGCCAGCCCAAGAAGTGGAGGTGACATTTTCAGCCCCAGAGAGCCCCAGGGTTCTAGGCTGGGGAGTGACACAGTGGATGCTATCTGCAAGTGATCTTTGGGCCAACATCCTAAAAAGCCAGCTGGCCGGTGTGGAAGGCGGCTGTCTTCACATCTTAGTATGGTGCATCTACAGAGGCCTTGAGCCTTGAGCCAGCCTAATCCTTCAATTTTAGAGGGGGAAACTGAGGCATGGGAGAATACTTTCTTTCCTACCTCCCTCTGCCAGGTGGCCCCCAATTCCCAAGGGTCGGTGTTTTCAGCAGCAAGGCTGTCCTCTCTCCTGCCCTCAGCACGTCCCTGCGCTTCTGGGCCTTCTCCAGCTGGGGCCCCAGGGCAGCGAGGGCTCTGATCCCCACCATACGGCCACTGTGGTGCAAAGGCTCCTGTCACATGGTAGGGGCACCTTAAAGCACAATCAGCCAATTGTTGGTTACACTTGTGCACGGACAACTGTACCGGTGTCCCACACGCCATATGGCCGGGAAGCATGCAGCCCCCCAGCCCGGCCCCATGACAGCCTGGCACTTCACCTGTCCCCTCCATCTCAGGACAGCTCTGCCTGTCCGCAGACTGGGGTCGGAATGCCCCTGGAGAAGCCTCAGCTAAGCCCATCCTCACTCTAACCATCCCAGCTGCTGCTCGGTGGTCCCTGCAAGGGGCTCAGGGTTTCCTGCCTGAAGTGGGCAGGACTATCTCCGTTTTAGGTTGAAAAAAAAAACAGGGTGCCTGGGTGGCTCAGTTGGTTAAGCGACTGCCTTCGGCTCAGGTCATGATCC
>PITA01002224.1:0-124960 GCA_004023965.1 Spilogale gracilis
ATAAACTGACAAGCTCTTTCAAATGACCAAACTATATAATCTATTCCTTCCATAACTAAAACAATCTGAACAGTTTTTTCTAAGAGATTTAATTTTTTTTTATTTTTGAGTGCATACATTAATAGCAAAGCATGAACACTCTTCAATTAAAATATATCACTGTCGGGAGGGTGTAACACTGTAGTGTGATGTTGCTTTAGGACCACGCTTACTCCCAAACCCATCCCACCCTTCTCTCTCCCAGGCTCGCTTGCTCACACACACACACACACACACACACACACACACGTGCTCTCTCACAAATCATATTAACTGATGGTTCTGAGTTTAAAACCACACTACTAAATTACTTTGTCAACCATGACTGCATTGATAGATACATAAACCTGTATTACTGCTCCTCCTTTGAGTGTATGTGTCTATCAAACTTAAGTGGCAAACAATGTTCAGGAACCATGTCTAATTCTATGTTACATGGGGTGCCTGGACTTTTTTATGTTTTCATAGCTGAGCAAAAGGACTAGAGAGGCAACAGAAAAAAAAACTTTCCATCAGTTTCTGGATTAGGTTGAAAGAAACTGAAGTCATATGAATAAGATAAGCCATTTAATCCATGCTTTGTCTGAAAGAACATAAAGATTTTATCTTGGGTTTATTCCAAGAGTAATCTCAACAGTCCCCTCTGGGCTAGGTGTTGGTTGTCTGTCTCCTGGCATGACTTTTAAAAACAAAAAACAGAACCCAGTGGAAAAAAAAAAGGAAAGAAAATTACTGAAGCAGGCATATATGCTCTGAGGAAGCAATTTGAGCTTGAACTACCTTGGGGATTACTGATACTATAATAAACAGAAGAGGGAAGGAAAATAAAGATGGCCTTGCCCTTTTAATCTAATTCTGAACAAGTAAATCCCCTCATTTCTTGGGGCTTTAATGTTAGGTAACAAACAACCAGGTTGCTTGTCAGGGTCTAGAAAAAGGACCAAAGATCACTTGGGGAAAGTACAATTCATTTAATATTGTAACAGTATGAATGATTACAAATCACTTATCAATCCTATCATCAAAAAGCACGTAAACTGAAAAGACAATTTTGCTTTTCTATAATCTATTAAGAATCCGATTCAGTCATTCTTTTTTAGGGAAAAAAAAAGTTTACTAATTCCACTGACTCTCTGGTAGACTTCATAATTTTTCCTTGTCCTGCATTATGTTTGTATGTAAATTTGGTCTGAAAGTTTTGACAAATTACATCAAGCTTCCAGTAAAGCTCATCTCATAAAGTGATTTACTGTGCTGGTCCAAGTGAAAAAGTTTAATAACAATGTTTCGAACAAATATTCAGTCACTCAACAAGTGCCAGTATTTTTTTTTTTAACATATAAATGCAAGGGGCAGGATAAATACAGCCTGGGTGGTTCAGTCGATTGGGCATCTGACTCTTGAATTCAGCTCAAGGTCAAGATCTCAGGGTGGTGAGACAGAGCCCTATGTGAGGCTCCAAGCGAAGCTAGAGCCTGCTTTGCATTCTTGCTCTCCTTCCCCCTCTGCCCCTCCCCCCAGCTCATGCACTGGTTCTCTCAAAGAAATAAATTTTATTCTTGAATATATCTTCAATAGGTATTTCATATGTGGCAAGAAAAAATATCCTTTGCTGGTAAATAAATGTACTCTAATACCTGCTGATTTTTGTAAGATTTTATTTATTTACTTACTTATTTGAGAGACAGAGTACAAGTGGCGGGAGGAGCAGAGGGAGAAGGACAAGCAAACTGAGCTAAGGCCGAGACTGATGCCTGGCTCAGTCCCACAACCCCGAGATCCCGACCAGAGGTGAAATCAAGAACTGGATACCTAACCAACTGAGCCACCGAGGCACTCCTAATACCTGCTGAACTTAAGGCATTTTAACAGTCAAGACTATTTATGATCACAATTCTCAAAGCTGTAGCAGCAAGCAGTTTAGGCCCATGATGTGACCCTCCTCACAACCTTCCCCACCTCGGTATTTTCCGCTCTCGGTCTCCTTACTCTTCTTATTCCCTTACCACTGACACACACCTGCAGTGAAGTTTTAAAAACTACTCTTGACTTTAACCCAGAGCCCTTGACCCAAGACTCCAAATGTTTGAGTGTTTTAGGGCAAGGGTAAGTCAAACCCTATCTGTCATACTCGCAATATTCTTGCACTTACTGTTGTTCCTGTTTTCCTAGGATACAGAATTTAGGTGTCAGAAAAGAGAGAATATGAAAAATAGTCGGCCATTCTAACAGTGGCAACAAGACAACTCCTTTTGAAAACTGCCTTTCCGAGAACGGAGGGTCAAACAGCAGAAGTAAATTACATCTCAGTTGTACACAGATCCAACTGCGGTCCTCCTGACTACTCCTTACACCTGGCATATGGCCTGCTGGGGAGATGCTCTTGGAGCCCAAGTCAGTTTCTTAATGACGTCATCATAATCACAGTGCCAGCCTGGGGGAAGCGGATGGGAAGGGGCACATGCTATTTAAAAAGTCCTTTCAATTTAAAGTTCTTTAATTGGTATACAGCCGTATCCTCTGTAAAAATAAGCAATATTATTTATACTGCCACAATAATGCTGTCTCCCAGGTAACATTAAATAAACTTGAAGAGTTTTAGACAGGTTCCAAAGCAGGTAAGTCTTATCTGTATTATTACCTCTTTTAGTAAAACTTTTAAGAGGCATCTCAATGTCAAACATTGTTTCCTTAATAAAATTCTCTCAAAAGCTTTCTGTAGGACAAAATAAGCCAGTTTCTTCTGGACTTAATTAGAACAAGTTCTTGAAAAAAACCAAACATCTCTGAGGGGCTTAAGTCACTTGAAAACTCTACTCCTTCCTAAATCTGGAGCAAACTGGTCCTCCTACTCATTTGAGGACATAGTTCCTACTTTTAAAAAGCCCAAAGGCAGGGGCGCCTGGGTGGCTCAGTCAGTCAAGCTCCTGCCTCCGGCTCAGGTCGTGATCCCAGAGTCCTGCGAAGGAGCCGCAGCAGGCTCCTTCGCGCAGCACAGGAGACTGCTTCTCCCGCTGCCTCTGCCTGCTGCTCCCTCTACTTGTGCTGTCAAACATATATGGAAAATCTTCAACAACAAAAAGAACCCCAAAGGTATAACCTGAATTCAAATCAACCAAAGAAGAGTTCACACTATGGTAACTTGAGGTTTCTCCCTCCTTTCTTATTACTTGTGCCCAATCTCTCCACTCTCTTGTTGACACAAGATTCACTACTGCTTAACCTTAAAGTAAACAAATTCTACCTTCTGAGGGGGAAAAATGAAAACACTGTCATCTTCTCTAGCCTTTCAGCATATAAATTTACATCCCACATAGACACAGGCTATGTATTTTATTAAGGAAACAATGTTTGACATTGAGATGCCTCTTAAAAGTTTTACTAAAAGAGGTAATAATACAGATAAGACTTACCTGCTTTGGAGCCTGTCTAAAATTCTTCAAGTTTATTTAATGTTACCTGGGAGACAGCATTATTGTGGCAGTATAAATAATATTGTTTATTTTTACAGAGGATACGGCTGTATACCAATTAAAGAACTTTAAATTGAAAGGACTTTTTAAATAGCATGTGCCCCTTCCCATCCGTTTCCCCCAGGCTGGCACTGTGATTATGATGACGTCAGTAAGAAACTGACCTGGGCTATGAACTATGCTGAGTAAACTAGTAAGAATCAAATAACTATAAGAATATTAAAATTCATCTCCTACACTTGCCCATACCAAAGTAAAATTTCTTCAAAATATTCTTTTATGGATGAAAATCAATTATTACTTACAAGTTAAAATTTGAGTAGGAGCCCCACAATCATTTGAATATAACTCAAATTCCATTTGCTGAAAAATGAAAGCAAAGCAATAAAAGCCAAGGGGGGGAGGGAGAGGGAGCGAAAGAGAGGTAAGGGAGAGAAAGCAGAGAGGCACAGTGTATATGTGTATACACATACACACACAAACTTTTAAGCTGCCAATATCTTACATTTGTACCTTTACTTTAGGAAGACAAAAGAAACCATCAGTATTTGCCAAGAGATCCAGAAGTTCAAGACCAGAGCTTGAAAGATGGACCAAAAAAAAAAAAAAAAAAAAAAAAAAATCTGAGTGGTAGAGAACTGCTTAAAGTGTTTTTCAATTTCTTTAAGATGCATTGCCAAAAATCGGCTGTGACTGCTTATAGACAGAAAACAATAACATACTTTTTCTACTTTTACCCCATTCTTTCGTTAGAAAGAGACAGTGATAGAGAAAGGAAAATCCATAATCCAAACCAACAACCGCGAAAATCTCAGGAGGTATTCAGAGTCTCTAGTGGCAGCCAAAAGGGAGAAGAAAAAAAAAAGTCACACCACGCCACCTGTCTGCTACCTATCAAGTGTATACCAAGGGAGGGGACATGGGAGGGGCCGAATACCTGGGGCTGGAAGGCTTATTTACCTTGTTTAGAAGGTCAGGCACACAGCAGCACTCAACTACGCAGCTTATTCTGATCCTTCTCTTCTTTGATGCTAGCCCCTAACAGAGGAAGCAAAAGAGAAGAGGAGGGAAGGAGGAAGGGAGGGAGCGAGAGAAGGGCAGGATGGAGGGAGAGAAAGGGGGAGGGAGAGAAGTTGTTTTCCTCTTCTGAGGCCTCACTTTCTCAACTCCTTCTTCCCCACCTGAACCTCACTCAGCGCTTGCTCTTCCTGGTACTTACGGCGGGACAGCTGTTCACTGGGGGCACTTACCTCTGTGAACATGTCTTACTGCCTTCCTACATGGCCAAAAGCTTTCCTGTTTTCATACATCCCCTTGCCAGCCCTAGGCGGTGCCACTAGGCCACTGTCTTTTGTGCTAGCAGCTTCAATGGCGGCCCTGACAGGAAAGAACTTTTAATCTCTTCCCCTGTACTGAGCCATAAGAAGCTGCGAGTGCTCCCAGGCACAACTCCCCTGGCTCTGCTCCTAAAACTGCTCTCTCAAGTACACCGTTGCTTAGCAATATTTGCCTTCCCCCTGTACATTTGAAATTGGCAACATCTGTCCCTTTAGCAGTTTTGACTTGTGCGAAGCACCATGCTCACAGTTTAAAAACATACGGCTTCGGATATGGGCAATCTGCCACTCTTCCCATCAAAAGCAGGGATGTGAAGACCCCCAGTATGGTTTAAATCTTACTATGCTGTACTTTGCTCTCAAGGTCAATATAAAAATCTTCATGATTTAAAAGTGCCAACAGCACAAAAGCAAAAGCGAAATACTAAAGCCACAACTGGGAGTTCCTATTAAACTCCCCCAACCTAGTAAGTGTCTGCAGGATGACACCTGAGGAAGGGCCTGAAGTAAATCCCATTCAGCTCAAAATTTTCTAATTCTATAACCAGGTATTATATGCAAACATTTATTAGATAAGACATAACGCATATCAGTAAATATGTATCACATATAAAATAAAGGCAATGTCTTCATGGAGTAGATAGGCAATTTTCATGCTCACGTTAGAACCCAACTTCAAAAACAAAAAAACACCAACATAGACAGACACACACACACACCGATCAACGGCAAAGGAACCTAGAGTCTAGAGAAAAAAATTTCATTTCAGTAATTCCAACATTATGTATTTCAAAACAAATGATCTTAAGTTTCCTAAGTTTTTTTTAATTTATCCCTCAACAGTCATCTTACTATTTTGCTAGAGTTACTCATTAACACAAAAGTAGTTCATAATGCTATCATCTTACACATAAGGAAAAAATCTAACATAAAAATGAGTATTTTTATGGGTAGTATATATGTTCTGCAAATAACTTTATTTATCCAGTACACTGATGGGAAATAAAAATCAGAGTAATAAAAGGCATAAAAGTCAGCGGAGAACTGAACCACACACACTCTGTGCGTTCAAACTTTGGTATGTTGTTATTTTTGTTTTTTGAACAGATCAGGCTACAGTTTTCTTTTTGGCCAAAGCAATTTTGACAGATTAGAAACACATGTTTTCAAAGACATTCTATAGGAACAGAGTTCCAACTACAAAAGACAGGGTGACCTACTGGTCTCATCAAGTCTCTACCTGGAACTCATAAGAAGCAGAAAAGATTGGGTGATACAGCAACTAAAAATACATCAAGAGGTCCTTGATTCCGCAAATTTACAGCAGCCCTGAAATCCCATTAACCTGCATGGATTTGTAATCCTGCTTAGCCAACAAACATGACTTCAACACCCTAGAACCCACTTCTCACCATAGCTCATCACTCACATTTGCCCAGATGCACACAGCAATTCTGGTGAAGTGAAGCTTCTTACTGCAGTTTATTAAAGAAACTTGAGCAGACTTTGCAAATGGGGATTCTCAAAAGTCTCAGATGTTCCTCCAAGTCATCCTCAGTGGTTCTGGCCTTGCAGGGTAATGCATATGAGCAAGGGTCTGCCCCGAGCTGGACAGACTGGCTTCCAGATAAGGCTCTGCCAGGAACCAAATACAAGCTTGTTGCATGGAAAGGGCTTAAACACAGTGCCTGGTACACTGTATATTCTCAATAAAATATATCGTATCATTTTTACTGTTATAGTCTTAGAGAAGTCTCAGGTTGTTTTTCTTTTTTTCCATTCCACTAATCCCACTTCTCCACACCACCATCCAAACACAACCTTTACTTAATGAATGTGTATGAAAACTTCCTCTGGAAGGGGGAAGGGAATGCTGAAGGAATAACTGACAACAAATTTTTTATCTTTTAATAACTCTATAGTATAATGCTTGCTTGCACCTTCCTCTGATTTGTCCTTAAACAGTCAAAATCTCCTCAACTTTGGAGCAGCCATCACTTATGGACACTTGTGTCTGCAATATGTTTCTAATAAGTTCTGAATTAATTAACATGGGGGAAAACACTATAATTTGTAGAGGCTGGCTTCAGGCCCTGGGGACTGGGAGGATGGAGGGAGCCCGGGCAGGGGCTGTGGTGCTGTCCACCAGGCAAGTGCTGATAAGCCCCAAGGGTTCCTTTAAGCCTGCCTCCAGGAGAGCCCTCACTGTCAAGCCATTTATTAGACAAGGAGAAACGGAAAAAAAAAAAAAAAAAAAAAAGCTTTCTCTGAGAAGAGTTTCAGGGCCAGCTGGGGAAAACAAGGACTGGCCATATCAGGACTCCCCTTCCCCATGCCTGCCCTTTTGCAGAGTCTACTGGGCAGGCAATCAGTGAGAGGCCACTAGAAAGCCAAACCCTTACTTAATCAACTACAGCATTCTTGAGAACTCCCATTCTGATGCTTCTGGCATGAGACTTGCTCATAAGGATGAATCCCATGCATGACCTATCCCACAGTGCCAATCAATAAATTATTAAGTCCTCAAGTAAGGAAACTAAAACCCAGGCTGTAATACTCATCAGAATTAGCTGTGTCTTCATTACCATGTGGGGATACTCTACCCTATTTTGGTATCCTGAAGAAAATCTATGGCTTTTGTACTGCTTTCACCTCTGAAAATACTCAAATAGAGTTAAGCCCCAAATTCCTTCAAATCCTACATACCTAATAACTTTGCAGGACAACCTGTTGGCACAATCAGAAATAAATTTCAAACAATATTATCATAAAAGTCTTCTAAAAAATATTCCTCACTCAAGAAAAATGTCTGTAAGTATGATATTCATAGCAGCAGGAGCAGCTATCAGTAGCAGAAACATTTATTAAGGACCAGTTGAATAGAGGAGGCGGAGAAAGGAAACAAGGAAATAGTGGACAAAATTGAGTTCTGAACAGAGGGAAGCTCTTCAAGCATGAAGAGGTCCTTTATTGGTGAAGACAAGGACATGTCCTCAGTCACCACCAGGCCTCAAGCTTGCTTCTTTGACACTGGCCCACTGCTAGTCAAACTTTGTAAATTCTTTCCTCTGTGACTCAAAGTATAGTCCAAAGCAGTTTTACCCAACTTCAGGTACTTCCACACTATCTTGACAAGAAGATCATATTATATTACAGTACCACCTATACTATTTTCTTTAAATCAACTTACGATCAATTCAGTTTTTCACTGGCCTCACCATAAGTAACAATATTTATGAAATCCTGAATTCAACGTCCTGGTGTATGTGTATGTGTGTATGTATGTATGTATGTGTGTGTGTGTATAAATACATATACATATTTTTTAACTCACATTAAGATACATAAAATAAATAATGATGGCATTACCCTGTTTTGGAAGTTCAGGTACTAATCAATATTATTTGAACCAAAAACTGAATAGATGTCCTGGGACAGACATTTCATTGATGTTTTTCAGAAAAGCTGTGGTGACTTCCCTACTTCATAAAGTCATCCTATTTTAGTAGTCTATGTAAGTGTTGCCCATCCTTCATATCAGACTCAAAAAGGCATCACAGAGTACATGAATATGTCTACCCATACATATCCTTACTGGATTTGTGACCCAGATGACAAAATTAACACTATATAGCCTGCAGTTCAGTACCATCATCCCATCCCCCATATGTTTCATGATGCCCAAATACAATTAAAAGCTTTTTCACAAGGCTGGAACTAGCCCCATGGAGTTCTCACAACAAATACAATTCTAAAATCCTAAAAACACAGCAGGTACTCAGTACTTTACTAGGGTATAAAATATTCATTCGGGTCTCTTATTTTAAAAAGCATATATTTTTTAAAGATTTTATTTATTTATTTGACAGAGAAGAGAGATCACAACTAGGCAGAGAGGCAGGCAGAGAGACCTGAGAAAACAGGCTCCCTGCTGAGCGGGCCTCAATCCCAGGACCCTGAGATCATGACCTGAGCTGAAGGCAAAGGCTTTAACCCACTAAGCCACCCAGGCACCCTAAAAAGCATATTTTAAGACTTGGGCAAAATTAAATGCATGGCATAGCATTTCATAATTTCACCAAGACACCTGAGAACCACGATCAAACCAACCCAAACATTAGAACACTTCTTAGGATCTTGATGACTTCTAAACATAGTTATAAAGCCAGTAAAGACAACTTGAAGATGGGTAATATACAATTTTCCTACAGTGTGAATTTGCTTTTACTGTTACTGCATATCAACAATGGTGGGACATCATGCAGCCTACTGTATGTTAGGCAAATGTATATCCCATTTCATTTTCACACCAGCCCTGAAGCTCAAGTAGAAATGTCTCATTTAAAGACGGAGGAAAATGAATCGAAGTACTCTGACCCTATAGTGCCATCCATTGGATTACCTCCCATTTATATTTCTTTAAAGCCTTAAAATTCAAAACTATTGGGTTGCTTGATGGCTCAGTCAGTTGAATCTTGATTTTGGCTCTGGTCATGATCTCAGGGTCTGTGCTGGGCATGGAGCTTGTTAAAGATTCTCTTCTGCTCCCTCTGCCCCACTGTCCCCTCCCCCTTGCATGCACACAAGGCTGCTAAGAGGAGAAGAGGGATCCAGGGAGGGAGGGAGGGCAAGAAGGAAGGAAGGAATTCAAAACAATCAAAACTACCAAATTTTGGATTCTAAGCCAAGGCAAAGAGATGAATCTGCTGCATTTACTCATACATTTAGGCAATGTTAGAATAACTATGATAACGACATAGACATAGCAGCTATTAAATATTTCCTATATGCCAGTCACTAGGGCTTCATGTACATTTTCTTACATAAGCCTGACAACTACTTTATGAGAAAAATTCTATTATTTCTGTTGTACAGAAAAGGAATTTTTAGTATTTGTTTGTTTGTTTATGTATTTAAGTACTTTGCCCTTGGTCTAACAGCGAGTTTGAGATAAAGATTCAAACCCAAGTCTTCCTTAATCCAAAAATCATACTCTTAAGCATTATCCCTAATCTCTTAAAGTCCCATCTAATTAGCCAAAACACAAACAAAAAAGATTACAAAAAAAAAAAAAATTTGAGGTATATCTTCACTGCCTTCAACAACTCCAAAGTTTTTAGTGTCCCATGGATTATAAATTCTATTATAGATTATTGATTCCTAGTTATTAATAAGTATTAACACATCAAAATTCTCAGCAATGATACCGACAGAGGAGAAACAAAATCATATCCAACAAGAAAGAATAGTTTGAAAATTCTCCACAACAGTCACATCCCCATTCTTCAATAGTACCCTGTAGTAATTAAGTATACTTGCATATCTGTACAAGTATAGAAACCTGCACCCTACAGGAACTTCAACAAGAGCTGTCCATACAACTACAGGATAAATATGGTTAAAGATCAGTCTTTCTGGAAGAGATGGGGTCTCTGGAGCCACCCAGGAGCCAAAACTGTTGTATCTCTTCCTCTATTCCACTTCCTGTTTCAACCAACAAAGGCTGTTCGTACCATAAAAACAAAAACAAAAACACATATACATGTGGCTAAGATCAAAGGAAGGAAAGCAGCTCTTGTTCACTGAATGGGCGTTGAAAGCCCATTTCCCATTTTCGCTATGGAAACAAGAAAATCAGTTTTGAATAAAATGTATTTAAGAATATGCTATTGGACTCAGTATAGGAAACAGCATCAGCATCCAACTGCCAAGAATTCAAATTCCTTTTTAAAAAAGAATCATAATATTTTAGGGCTGAGAAAAAAAAGCATGACTGACTGACTACCCACCTCCTCATTTAGGCAAACTAAGAGAGCGTATTTCTACATGATGATAAGGAAAGTAAGAATCCATGTTCCGGGCACCTGGGTGGCTCAGTGGGTTAAAGCCTCTGCCTTTGGCTCAGGTCATGATTCCAGGGTCCTGGGATCAAGGCCCACATCGGGCTCTCAGCTCAGCAGGGAACCTGCTTCCTCCTCTCTCTCTCTCTCTCTCTCTGCCTGTCTACTTGTGATCTCTCTCTGTGTCAAATAAATAAAATCTTAA
Organism: Spilogale gracilis; assembly: GCA_004023965.1. NCBI lineage: Eukaryota > Metazoa > Chordata > Mammalia > Carnivora > Mephitidae > Spilogale > Spilogale gracilis. The sequence goes on from PITA01002224.1 coordinate 10,895, forward strand.
AAAAAGAAAAGAAAAGAAAAGAAAAGAAAAGAAAAGAAAAGAATCCATGTTCCACAGTTTTGGGTAGTAGCAAAAAACTTCAAAAAAAGGAAAAAAAAGGTTAAGTAGGCTAACACTGTGGGTTTTCTTTAAAATATGACTTAAGTGAATCAACATTTAAAGGCTTATCAGAAAACATCTCTATATTTGGAAAGAAGGGCAAAAGATGAAGAAGCAAAGTAGGACCAACTTTACACAGCTTCTTTTAAAAGTGTGAAAATCAGGGGCACCTTAGGTGGCTCATTCATTAAAGGACTGCCTTTGGCTCAGGTCATGATATCCCACCCCTCACACACCCCCCCACCAGTCCCGGAATTAAGCCGTGCATCAGGCTCCCTGCTCTGTGGGAAGCCTGCTTCTCCATCTCTCACTTCCCCAGCTTGTGTTCCCTCTCAGGCTGTGTTTTTGTCAAATAAATGAATAAAATCTTTAAAAAAAAAAAAAAGTGTGAAAATCAGGGGTGCCTGGTAGAGCATGCAATTCTTAATCTCAGAGTTATAAGTTCAAGTCCTGCATTGGGCACAGAGCTTATTTCTTGTTTCTCTCAGTCAAATAAATAAAAACCTTAAAAAAAGATTTAATTTATTTGACAAATAAATAAAATCTTTAAAAAAAGATTTAATTTATTTGACAAATAAATAAAATCTTTAAAAAAAGATTTTATTTATTTGACAAATAAATAAATAAAATCTTTGAAGAAAAAAAAAAAGATTTTATTTATTTGACAGAGAGAAACACAGCCAGAGAGGGAACACAAGCAGGGGGAGTGAGAGGGAGAAGCAGGCTTTCCGCCAAGCAGGGAGCCTGATGTGGGACTTGATCCCGGGTCTCCAGGATCATGACCTGAGCCGAAGGCAGTGGCTTAACCAACTAAGCCACCCAGGCGCCACCTCAACTGCTTTTTACTTTACTTAACTTTAATACCATTAAACACATTTCATTATAAATCCTTCTGAAACGATAGGTCTTCTCAATGTCTGGGTTTTTATCCACTGGATCTGCCCAGAGGGAGGAACAATCATCAGGATATAGAAATACGTGAATTCGCAGAGAGCGAACGCTGACACTCATAGGGCTCAGGTAAGGATGGGGGGGGGGGGCGCAAACCAGTGCGTGTGCCCTAAAGTATTAGCCAGTCCTTGCTTTGCAGGAATGCAAGAGCTATGTGGCTGATGCCAAGGGGGGGATCAAAATCCAAATTTCAATGTGACATGTATTAATTTTCAGACCCTGGCCCTCTAAGGGTGCAGACTCTCTCTAAAGTGGCTTTAGTGCTTCCTTCTTTCACAAATGGGGGGGAATGGGTGAACACGATACTGGGGAACACACTCACGGAAGACATGAGCCTCTTTTTATATGAAGCGTAGCCCCACCTACAACATGGACATCTTCAGTTCCCTCGGGAGACTGTGTGGGGAACAGAGGACGAGGCAGCACCACGGCTGTACTCTGCGACGGTCTCCTGTCTGCCACTCGGGCGCCTGCCAAAGCCTGTATCAGGGGCTTGGTCTATGTAGCCCAACAGATCACCAGAAACATGAACCAAGTAATAAGCAAAGCAAACCACAGTGTAGGTATTTTACATGACTTGCATGGGATAAATCTGTGAACTATAGGTGAGTCATCACATAATAAAGGACTCAATTAGGTTCAGAACAACACACCAGTGTTTTCCCCCCGTTGTAGAATATAAGGGACATAAAGAACCCTGGTGTTTCTGTCTTACTCTTTCCTGCAAGATAATTAATCTTACTGGAAAATTAAACTCAGGTTGCCAGTTGGGCATTTTCAGGGTCAATAATTCTTAAGTTACTAGGATACCAATTAATGATACCCAAGTGGCCTAGAAGACTTAATGCCCCTACCCAAAATGGTTGGCTCGTTCCCAAAAAAGTGACTCATTCAATGGCAAAATATTTAAAATTGAGAATCCTCTGAGATTAACAGCTATTTCATCCTATGTAAGCACTCACATAAAAAGAAACCCAAAATTCACTGAAGGACGGACATTTGGTGTCTTATTTAATAGAGAGGAAAGTACCTACATACATGACAGATACAGAAAAACCATGACTTTCCAAATTTTATAGTACATAAAACCACCTGATTAATCTCAAAACTCAGTACTGAAAGTACAGCAGTTAGGAGGCTGGAGCTCTACTAACATGCCTAATGATCGGATTAGGCCACTTATTTTCAAATCCACACATAAGAATGCCTAACGTGACCTAGGAAATACTCAGGATGAAAATGGTAAGTCAAACAATTTAAGAAACTGCCAAACTTAGTGCCGCCTACTTCCCATCCCAGTGTCCTAAATAGGAAATACAGTCTGGCATACAATTGTTCTGATAAACATTTGTAAGAGATTGTCTTTCAGACCACAGATTCAAATGAACTAAGAACTTTGAGCTCAGCATAGAACAGGAAAATCCCCATTTTTGCTCCCGTCCTCACTTGAGCTAAACACAAAGGACAAAGAAGCAAAGGAGACACATGATCCTGCCCTCAAAAAATTTTTTTTTAAGTTTTCTTTTTTTTTTTTAAGTTTTATTTATTTATTTGTCAGGGAGAGAGATCATAGGCAGGCAGAGAGGCAGGCAGAGAGGAGGAAGCAGGCTCCCTGCTGAGCAGAGAGCCCCACCACTCAGGCCTTGATCCCAGCACTCTGGGATCATGACCTGAGCTGAAGGCAGAGGTTTTAACCCACTGAGCCACCCAGGCGCCCATGCCCTCAAAATGTTTTTACCACCTGAAGAAAGACACACAGGATAACACCAAGAAGTCCTGAGACAGAAGTCTGGGTACAAGGAGCACAGAGGAACAGCTCATCTCTTTCAGGGTCTGGGGGTCTGCAGTTGGGACAAGGAAGCATAATGCAGGAGGGAGCATAACCCATGCCTGGAGAGACAGGTAAGAATCCTATCAAGAAAGCAGCTGGGGGAAGGGGAGGTCAGAGAGAAGGCAACTAGAAATAATCTGGATTTTCATCTTGGGAAATGAAGAGGTATTGAAGGATTTTAAACTAGGATGACTTGATTCAATTTTCATATAATAAAATCACTCTCTTGTGCAGCAGTATGGCAGGTAGTTTGAAGAGAAGGAAAAGGGCAGAGAAAGACAGGTTGGAAAGAAGTTATAGCAGTTCATGGGTGCCTGGGTGGCTCAGTCATTAAGTGTCTGCCTTTGGCTCTCAGGTCATGAATCTGGAGTCTGAAGTCCTGGGATCCAGCCCAGAGGGAATCCTGCTTCTCCCTCTCCCACTCCCCCTGCTTGTGTTCCCTTTCTCTCTCAAATAAATGAAGAAAATCTTTGGAAGAAAAAGAAGAAGAAAGTAGTAGTAGTAGTACTTATAGCAGTTCAAAGTAAGTATCAAAATCTGAACCAAAGATGGGACCATGAAGGACAGAGAAAAGGGAAAGCTTCCAATGATATTTAGAAGGCAACATCCATAGGACTGGGTTGCCAAGTGAATACTACAGGGAATAGAAAGGAATGGAGACTGACCATGAGGAAGGAGAATGTTTTGTATGGATGAAGAGGTACAAGAGACATAATGAAATCTGTCACAGATGCTGAATTTGAGATGCCTGCGCAACATCAACAAGAGCTGGATAAAACAATCTAGAGCTGAAAAAAACTTTTTGCAGTTTTAGGCTAGAAAAATCAATTTGGTGGTCATGAGGGTGCGAGCACTTGAAATCTTGTGTGTAGATGAGATCACCAGCAAAAGGTTGCAGAATGAGAGAAGATGGCTGAAGGCAGAGCTTGGGGAAAGGTGGAAAAGGCAGCCTCCAATGGGGACTGGTAAACATGCATGAAGAGGCAGGAGAAAAAAACAGACAAATGAGGCAGTGTCTCAGGGGACCGTGGTCAACTGTGTCAGAGGCCAGGGACAGGCCAACAGGCAACGCCCGCCTCAAGCAGGCTGTGATCCTGCCCACCAGGCATCCACTGGAGGCAGCACTGAGGAGGGACAGCGGCACCACGCAGCCTGCGGTGGGTTGGTGGGTTCGGAGACTACCTGGGAGAAGACCCACGCCAAGAATGTCTACTTATTCTTTCTCCAGAGCTTTGCTAGGAAGGGTACAAGAAAGAGGTACTTAGAGTAAAGCAGGAATGAGGAAAGGCCTGAATGCACTTACAGACCCTTCAGAAAAGAGGTAAGGAAAGAAAGGTTTAAGGTAACCAAGAAGGGTGGGCAGGGAGAAGGGCAAGAGAAGGATCAGCTCCTTCTGTGAGATCAAAGGGAAAGAAAATGGTGGATGTAAATAGGATTGATGGGGGAGGGGACAACGTAGATGGAGAGAACTGAGATCTTGTACCTGGTGGCCTCCTTCCTTAAAGGGTAGAAACCTCAGAGAAAGCCATATGACCACCACGACCAAAACTGAGTTTTAATCATCCTCTGATCTGAATCATCTGTTCCACCCAATATTTGCATTTACCCAGCACTGACATGAAGGCAATGCCATGGAGAAAAGTAGAGCTTTTTAACGCTTCAAATAAAAGTGTTAAATAAATGATCATTACTCCGCAGAAGCCATGTTTTGTGGTAGAAAGAAGACAGGAACTAGGACCCTAGAGTCCCGGTTTCATGCCCCCAGCTCTGCCACTTAGGAGCTCAAACCATTAAACTTCTGTCCCATGGCATGTAAAATGGTGATTCATGCCAAAACAGCCCTAACTCACAAGGTTGCTGTGACGATCAAGAGGGAAACAAATAAGCAAGTGCTTTGGAATTAAAAAGGGGTGGGGGAGGCAGTAAAATATTTTCAAGTGCCTTATTTGAAGGGAAAGATTTACACCAGGCACTGCCAAGCTACGGGAATGTGCCCCCAGGAGTTGAATGCAAAGCCCCTGTGCTCTCAGGCAGGGCTGGGCGATGGTGCTCATCAGCAAACCAATTCTTGAAATGGTTTTGATAACACCACACCTATGCAAATGCTGTCTTTCTCCATGCTCTTTGCTGGTCTATTTTTCACACTTGTACATCAAACTTTTCAGGCTATATTCAAGCTAGCATCTTAACTGGGAATTCTTGGTCCCCTTGATCTGATCCTACCTACATTTCTAAAGCATACACCAATAAGTGAGAATGTGTTCAAAGCCTTTCTACTTTCCCAGCATCTCACACTGATAACCCACTGTCTAAATCCTACCTTTTTCCTTAAAGCCCAGTTCAAATTTTAACTCTAATTGCTCCTCCGGCCACCCATTGAGCTTTTATCATGTGCCAAGTGCTGTTCTAAGCATTTCACATGGACTACGCTCAACCTAGTGGCCCTGCTGTACAGATAGATGAACTAATGACAACATGGCAAGGTCAAGTTTCCTGCCCAAGGTCTCAGAATTGTAACCCCAAGCTGGTGTATCTGCCATCAAGCCAAATTAATTTCTCCTCTAAGCACCAGAGCCTGGATAAATTACTCAATAAGGAAGTGAAAAATTTCACAAACCGTCCCCATTCTCAGGATGTAGGCTCATCTCTCCCCATCACTGTGCTCTGCCTCTCCCAAGCACTCTTGCTAGGCTCCTGGTCTTCCCTCCACATTTCTTCTCTCCCTATTACTGCAGCCTGGAATGCACTTTTGCCAATACCCAAAACTGGAAGTGCTCCAAAAGTCGACCCTCAAAGAATGTACAGCTTCCTCTTTTGAAAGGCAGCATAATGTACGGGTCATAGTTAAGAGTATGGATGCAAGCCAGACTACTCAGCTCTGGATTCCAGAGCCAGCACTTAAGGCCTGGGTAAACCTGGATAAAAGAATCTCTCTGTAGCCTCTGTGAGTCTCTCAGTAAAACTGCAATAATAACAGTGCCTACCACATGGGATAGTTGCGAGGATTAAATGAGTTAATGCACAGAAAGCATTCCGAACTGTTCCCGCCATAAAACACGAGAACAGTGTGAGCATTGTAAGACTGTAATTAGCAGTTCCACACTACCTTTTTCATACTGATGATACTTTGTATTTTTTTATACTATGCAATAAATGTACTGTGTCAGTGTCTTTCTCTTCTATTAGCTCCCTTTATATCTAGTGGGTGTTCAAATGCTTGTTGACTAAAAAGGCAGAAACCTAGAATGTAGAGGTGAATCCTTCCAAAGTGTTTCTGACAGCAAAAGAATATTTAACATTTTTAAAGAATGTCCAGATTATTTGATAATAGAAAAAAAGAACGTTTTCATAAGTTAACATGTTCTCAAGTGTGGAAAAAATGTTAGAACAAACTCTACAGCATCAAGTTCTGTAAAAAAATAAAAATAAATTTTGTAAGTTTTAAGAGTTTATAAGAACTGCAGGAAATGTGAACAACATGGAATGCTTTCTTCAATTCATGCAGCTCAATTCAAAGCTTCAAATTCTAGTCCAATATGTATTTTCAGAGTTCTACTGTACATTGGAACATACACAAAAACAAAAAATAAAAAACAAAAACAAAAACAAAAACCCTAAGATGATTTATCTAAGGGACAGAGCTAGAAATAGGACCTCTAATTACTTAAATACTGAGGCCCCTAGATTAAAACATTAAACCTCAAAACCCTTTAGCCAAAGGATTAAGGAGATTAGAGTGGGCTTGACAAATTACTGCAGGGTTAGGGGGAAAAAAAATGCAGACAGAAAGTAGGCCAAGCTTACACAGGGAACAAAATGAAGTTCAATTGAGAACTAACGCTGTGTATGGACCCTGAACCTCTAGGGGCGGAAAGATTGTCAATCTAGTGATTTCAACAATTAAAGAAAACAGTATCAGTATAAAAATAGCTCTTACAAAGTTCTTGGAAAATGTGAACATGCAGCAAAGTTAACCTTGGAAAATAACGATTTTCAAATAGATCTTGGCAAATAGATTTCTTGGCAAAAGAAATACAAGGCCAAAAAATAAAGTTGTTATGATAACAGGAACCAGGATTCTCTCTCAAAAGGAATTCTGTTTAAATAGCTCATTAGTTTTGGTCACTCCCATCAAAACAACCCAAATCAAGCTACTAACTCGGTCATCAACAGACTCCCCTTGGAATATTTGGTTTTCTGTCCCTGAAGATTATCAGCTGGCTCAAAATAAATCACAATTAATCTAGACAAGAACTAAAATCACTCTGGTGGCTACGTGAGAGCCTGGGAGAGTGCTCAGCCTGGAAAGATTCTAAAGGGCTGAATATCTACATTTTGGCAAAGGCACAACATGAGGGACCCAGGGGGGATCCAATAACTCTCCACAAACATCTCAAGTGTGAAAACAACAAGGAGGAACAGGAATTTCTTATCCTGGTACCAAATGTACTTCTGGCATTTTGAGAAGGAAGAGAACACAAAACAAACAAAGAAAACAGCTCCAATTAATACCACCCAAAAAGACTTTTAAGGTTCAACTGTAGGCTTTCTTCTTGGGCTACTATATGTAATTCCATTCTTCACACTAACTTATTTCTAGCAACTTTAGAGCTTCTCAAAAACAGTTTGCCTATATTACTTGGAATACTTCCTTCAGAGTTGAAACTGTTTCTTCAAACTCAAATAATCACCAGGATCAGGAAAGTAAAGGCGGCAGCTTCTGCTCGGCTCTAGCTGGTGAAATTGAAATCTGATTTTTCACCAAAATTCTCCAGTTTGTATATCGGCTCAAAGGAAAACACACACACATCCTCAGGTAAAAGGAAACAGTCCATAGGCCCAATCTAGTGCTTAGGCTGTTTGTAGCTTCTGCTCTAAAATTTCTGTCAGTAACTTGCTACTATTTTTTCTCTTCTACAGTTAGATATTTGGGGGCTCTAAGCAGATGCAAGTGAGTTACTACTATTCAATGTTTCCCATAGACTGGAAGTGTTCTGCTCCAGACACCCAGCATCAGCAGGGACTTGTGTACACAGATAACCGCCCACTTTGTTATTTTCTTAACACACATTTAAGGGGCGCCTGGGTGGCGTAGTCGTTGAGCGTCTGCCTGCGACTCAGGTCATGATCCCGGGGTCCTGGCATCGAGCCCCGTATCGCCGCGCATGGGGGGGGGGGTCCCTGCTCAGCGAGAAGCCTGCTTCTCCCTCTCCCTCCCCATACCCCCTGCTTGTGTTGTCTCTCTTGCGGTCTCTGTCAAATAAATAAATAAAATAAAATAAAAAGTTACGGTAATAAAAAACATCTTTAGAAAACTGAAGAAAGCTAGATAAGCTAGAAGGTGGTATCAGAATCTTACTTTCCCCACCAGCTTGACAATGTTGGGGACCACGAGAAAGGAAACAGGAGCCCTGGAGGAAGAAAAGAGTATAGTCTTTGGAGTCCAACTCCCTCATTTCTTCCCTGAGGCTACTCTCATTTCTCTCCTGCTACTCAGGACAGAAAGTCCCATCAATTCAGCCTGATCTTTTTGCCTGAGGCGCCCTTAGGAGACACTGGGACCACTGAGAAGAGGGCTGTCCTTTACCTTACTGGGGCCGGTTTTCAGCCCATGGAGCAGTTTTTGTTTCCAGGCTCTAGAACAACCCTCATGAAAAATCAGATGAAGATTCTGGAGCCTGCGTATACCTGCAGAACCAATCTCTTAGGGTGGGGGCTAGGGATTTTTATTTTCTACAATTTGTATCTTTAGCAGGCTTCCCCAGGTGATTCTGATGTGCTGCCAAGTTTCAGAATGAATGCAAAAAAATCCCCTTTGATCTACAGGACTTGCAACGGTTCCTGCATAATAAGCCAGTGGCACACACTGTTCCTCCTCCCGGAATACTGAGGCTGCCTAACCCCTAGCACATCTGCTAGGGTCTGAACGCTTACATGCTTCCAAAATTCATGCTGATTTCCTAAATTCATGTTGAAACCCCAAAGGTGAGGACAGTAAGAGGTTGAGCCTGTAGGCAGAGCCCTCACCAATGGGATCAGTGCCCCATAAAAGGATTTCCAGAGAGAGCCTAGCTCCTTTCACCAAGTGAGGATACAGTGAGAAAACGCCAAGTAGGAACTAGGAGGAAGGTTCTCTTGAGAATGTGATCACGGCTAGTGCCTTGACCCTGGACTTCCAGGCTTCCGAACTGTGAGAAATAAATTTCTATTGTTTATAAGCCACCCGTCTGTAGTATTTTGTTCACAGCCGCCCGAATGGGCTAAGACAACAGCTCACTGCTGTCACTTTTACTCGCTATTCTTCCCTGAGCTCCTTCATTCTAAGCTATAGTCTCCCTTCATCACTCTTAGAACAGTTCGTGGATTCCTTCCTTTACAGTGCTTGCCAAAATTCTTTTTTTTTTTTTAAGATTTTATTTATTTGACAGAGAGAAACACAGCCAGAGGGGGAACACAAGCAGGGGGAGTGAGAGAGGGAGAAGCAGGCTTCCCGCTGAGCAGGGAGCCCGATGTGGGACTCGATCTCGGATCTCCGGGATCATGACCTGAGCCGAAGGCAGTCGCCCAACCAACTGAGCCACCCAGGCGCCCCTGCTTGCCAAAATTCTTACAACCTGATCTGAGTGGCTATCTGCATGATGTCAGTTCCTAACTAGACATTCAAGGTCCAAGGTCCAGGAGGCTCAGAACCATCCGCTTTGCCCACCACTGTAACCCCGTCCCGGGCATGAGGCCCAGCACAGAGTAGGTGCTCTAGATATTTTAGTTAGAAGGTGCAGAGTTGATGGTGTGTACAGGGGAGAGTGAGCTTAACACTACTGAGCCATGCATCAACAGGATACCTAACACCAACACACCAAAGGTGGACTGCCTCAAGGGTTAGATCATTTTGTAATAGGTAAGTTGCTCTTTTCAAGGTTTACGATAATAAAAGAACTAAATATGGAAGTAGGAAAGACTATTTGCACATATGAATGCACAGTGAATCACTATTACACAACTTTCCACTGTGGATTAACGCACACTGTTAGGCTGGCAGCTTATTGAAAATAAACTGCACGAGCCAAGGTAGTACAACAACAAACTCACAGGTACAGGTATCACCAAGGTTTTGGAAACTAGGTGGAAGCTTTCAGTAAAGCATTCCTTACTGATGCCACAAGAGGCCACAAGGAAATCAGAGCCCATCAGGACTCAAAATCAGATGCACCTGGAGGGGTAGGGCATGGGACCACATAAGGACAGAGAAGCAGTGGCAAATTTAAATTTAAAGTAAGTTCTGCCAGACGCCAGTGAGTTATTTGAATAAATTAACTATACCCTTTACATGTACACTTCAAACTAAGTGAAAAAACAGACACCTATCATTTCTACTATTTCATAAGCAGATTCTCAAGTTCCCAGGATGGTCTTCAGTTTCTGTTTCTGAAGACCCAACCCCTCCTCCTTGTTTCCCACCTGCTCGCTGCCCCTTATGAAAGGTAAGCTGAGCCAGGAAGGGCTTAATTCAGGAACTTTTCAGGCAGTCTGGTCCCAAAACTTTAAATACCTACTATATGCAAATATAGCCCAGACTATCATTCCCCGTCTTAACATTTTTTCTGAGCTGGTCTACAACTTACTGCATCTACCTGGACAAAGCACAACATCTCAAACTTAATATCTGATCTGCTCAGACCTCTTGGTTTTCCCTCCAAACTTGTTGCACCCAGGTCAAGTCCACCTCAGCAGCACTTATCACCCCAGCATCCACATCTACCAAGGAAAACAACCCTCAATGCTCACTTTCCCTCACCTCAGGTGCACTCCCACCACCAGTTAACCAAAGCCCGACAAGTTCCCTGCCAAAAACATCTGCAATTTGCCCAGTCCGCACCAAGTCCACTCCTGATTATCCTACTCCAAGCCACCATCATTTCTCATCCCCTACCTGGTCTCCCTGTTTCCACGCCCGTCCCTCAAGCCATTTTCCACCCAGAAGCCAGAATGATTTTTTTCTAAGAAGGAAGACACATGACTACCCTGCTCAAGATCTTCCAGCAGTCTCCGTTTATACTTAACAAGCAGAAGTAGAAAGATCATAGAACTGCAAATAACTATAAACCCTGGCCAAATTATGTAACTTCCTCCTCCTCGGTCTTAGTTACAAAATGAAAGGGCTATACATTTAGCTTTAGAAGCCTAATATTCTAAACCCAGTATACAACTTAAAATGCCCACCTTGGCTTATTCCATTGCTCTGTGTCAATAAAATATCTATTTCATAAAGCCTGTATCTAATCCCCTCACCTCCCATCCTGGGGTCCACGCTCAGGAACAAAACACAGAGATGCCACAGTTTTTCTCTCACTTTCATTTGATATCTTTAGGCAGATAAGAGGGATGGGGCAACTGGGTGGCTCAGTTGGTTGAGCATCTGACTCTTGATCTCATCTCAGGTCTTAATCTCTGGGTCATGAGTTCAAACCCTGTGTTGGGTTCCAGGCTGGGCATGGAGGTTACTTAAAAAAAAAGAAGGGGAAAAAAAAAAAAAAAGAGGCGCACCTGGGTGGCTCAGTGAGCTCAAGTGAGTCTGCCTTTGTCTCAGGTCATGATCTTAGAGACCTGGGATCAAGCCAGGCTTCAGACTCCCTGTTCAGTGGGGAGTCTTCTCCCTCTGTCCCTTCCCTTTCCCCACCATCACTTGTGCTATCTCAAATAAAATCTTTAAAAGGGGGGGGGGCGTGCCTGGGTGGCTCAGTTGGTTAAGCGACTGCCTTCTGCTCAGGTCATGATCCCGAAGGACCAGGGATTGAGTCCCACATCGGGCTCCCTGCTCAGCGGGAAGCCTGCTTCTCCCTCTCTCACTCCCCCTGCTTGTGTTTCCTCTCTAGCTATGTTTCTCTCTGTCAAATAAATAAAATCTTTAAAAAAAAAAAAAAAAAAACTAAAAGTGCCATGCCCACAGAAAAAACAAGGGCAGGTTTTTGTGAGCCAGGTTTCTGTGTGGTCAGAATACTGAGCTTTTGGGATGTCTGGGTGGCTGTCTCTTAAGAACCTGCCTTCAGCTCAGGTAGTGATCTCAGGGTCCTGGGATCATAGGCTGAGCAGGGAGTCTGCTTCTCCCTCCCCCTCCAGGGCTCTGTCCTGTCTCTCTCAAATAAAGACATAAAGTCTTTAAAAAAAAAAAAAAAATACTGACTTTTTGATCATTTTTCTTTTCCTGTATGATTTTAGGAAATAATAAGTTTTAACTTATAGTGACTTATTTCAGAAAAGGATATCATGTTTTAGGAGAACCAACTAAAGTATACAAACCATGTTTGTCTCCCACAAAATCAAGGGCAGTGCGGTGTAAGGAATTCACATGGACGTGGCTTGAGAATGAAGGAGAACCAGGCAGACAAGACAATTTTCCCAGTTTGGTTCATTTTTAAAAATATGTTTCGTGGAAGCCATGGGGAAGGGGGTGGCGGCAAAGAAACAAACCGCAAAACCCTCACACTCAGAAAGCCAGGAAAGAAAACCTCTGACTTGCCTTAGGACAAATTAAGCAAATAAAGGAAAACCACTTAGCTACTACCCCCACGCCCACTCTCTCAGTGGGCGACCAACAGCCAACTTCCTCTATCCCCAGTCTCTAGCCTTCTGCCCAATGTCACAAACGGCCCAAGATATTGCTAATATTCTAGTTCTATATCCAGAGTTTACCTGCTCTGGGGTGAATGCCCTACTTTTTCCAACCCCCATCTCTATGCTTTCCTTTGATTCATCAGAATATTAAAAGTTGAGACCGTAATAACCCTGCTTCCCAGGCTGACTCCCGGTCCACCCAAGACTTTAGCTCTGAACTCCCCCTCCACACTGGCTGCACAGCACCCCCATCTGCCCAGGGGCATTAAGGCAGCTGGCACCACAGCCACTACTAGTATGAGAATCCTGAACAGAAACTAGACGGAACCATCATATTAAAATAAGGCTCAATGCAAACACAGGCCAGAGACGAAAAGTTTCCATCTACTCAAATTGCGGATGGCAGATGACCCTGTGCCAGGAAAACCCCATTGTCCAATCATCAGACCTATGGAGGATTTTGCTCATTTCAAATATCCACTCAGAAAATATTCAAGGGCCATTTGGCATGGTCCTGGATTTGAAATACACATTAAATCCGAGGCGCTCTGAGGCCTTGAAGAAATCTCCACTTGGGCGCCTGGGTGGTTCAGTGGGTTAAAGCCTCTGCCTTCGGCACAGGTCTTGATCTCACAGTCCTGGGATCGAGGCCCGCATCAGGCTCTCTGCTCTGCAGGGAACCTGCTTCCTCCTCTCTCTCTGTCTACTTGTGATCTCGCTGTCAAATAAATGAATAAAGTCTTTAAAAAATTAAAAAAAAAAAAAAAAGAAAGAAAGAAAGAAAAAGAAATCTCCACTTGCCTTATCTTTCACCAAGGAAGTTAAAAGTTAACCAGGACTCTCTCCCCTGGAAGGTCTACTGAAAACCTGACTGGTTGAACCTAGTTGCTAGGTTCCCAGCTTTAGGACTGCCATGAAACTCTGTCCAAGCACCAAGTAGTCAGGTAGTCTGGACTCAGTTCTTCTCTAATTGTTTCGGTGTGGAGCAGATCTACACACAGGGGACTGTCATCTCCCCTGCGGCCGGGACCAGTACTCACTTGGCATCCCACCCCCCACGTAGGCATATATGGTCTACGGTGAGGCATTTGGTAAATAATGAAAATATTTGCTGATGTGTCTTAAATTTGCATTAAAGCAACTTTTAGTTGCTTGTTTTTGTCTTTGTGCTTTTTTAAGAAAATATGTTTAAACTCCCCCCTCATCTGTTTTTTAAACTGGGAAAACAGAATATAGCTTTTTTTGACAAAGAAAACTGCACTAAGTTCTTCACTTACGAATTATAAGGCAGGCTACCTGGCCATTATGAGGGGGAAATCTCACTTCCTCCCACTCCACCCTGACTCACTGCCTACCCTTCCTCCCAGCATAGCACAAAATGTCTAGCAAATATCTCATTCCGGTGAATATTCATGACTTCAGGTTAAATGGAGAGTTCTGCCAAACTGATCATTTCTACCCCTTTCTGTCCTTCCCTTTTCCCATTTTTCCTCAGCCTCCACACAGGTCCCATTCTGAAGATATCCAGACTCCCTCCAGCTCCTCGGCTATCCCTGGACAGAGCGGTAACCTCTTCTAAACCAAAAGCTGACACACCCGAGGAACAGATTTTCTCTCTTCAAGATAAGGGTTATCTTTCCAGTGAAGCATCCTAGAGTCCCTTCTGGTTTTGTTTTTAAGCCTTCAGGAGTTTTACCTTCTAGCCCCAGGTAAGACCGCTATCTGGGCTCACACAGAAGCCTTTGAGCAATGGATATGCAAATTAGAAGGTTTAGACAAGAGCTGCGACTAAACCAAGGACAGTACCTGAACAGATAAGCTTTCAGACAAATTCACTTCAAACAGTTCACTTTGCACTACTAATCTGAATTTTAGAGTAACTGTTACTAATTTAGAATTTCAGGGATAAGATGTGTGCCCTGATTGTCTCCATTCAAATACAAAGCTGCCATTTACCAAAGGAGTGGTGATAGGAATTTTTTTTGCTGTTTGAAAAGATAAAAGTATTTTGGTCACTTGAAAAGGCCGCTGAATAACATTCTGTATTGTATTTGTGACTCACTCTCAAATGAGACAACACGACACCCCCAGTCTTCTTTCTTAGGTGGTAAATAAAAATATACTACAACAGAATTATAGTTTCAGATTTTCTTATAATTTACAGTGAACAAATCTTTAGAAATACTTTGCCTTCAACATGTTAATCTCTTACATGTAATTTTTTTATGGATCTGGACCTCAGAAAAACTAACTAGGGCTGAGGAAGTATCACCTCCCCTCCTTTTTTGCTCAACAATGTTAAATAAGTCAGTGTTCCCCCCCATACAAGTAAAAACAAAAACAAAAAAAGAAGAATGACAGTTCAAAACCTGCCTGAAACTTTCTCACAATAATACCGAGACCGAGTTGTGGGTTATACAGGTGTCTATGTTTTTCAACACACAGCGAACTGTACTCATGATCTCTATATTTTATAGCATATAAATTATGGCTCAGTGAAAAGTATTTTTAAAAACAAAACAAAAAAACCTTCTGAAACATTTCAGTATCTGATATCAGTAATTCCTCTCAGACCTGTGTTCTCTTTGGGGCAACAAGATCTTAAAGCCAAAGAGAAATCTCACAACCCAAAAGCCATTGATATCCAGGCCCCCAGTTCTCCAGAAACTTCCATCTCAAATTTTCCTTCACACTGAAATTGCCCCAGATACGAAATTCCACTCACCTCAGCTGACTGAGATGGCATCTTCAGCTTGGTGAGCTTGGCTCTGGCAGGCACTTTTAAGTCTGTTTTTTCAAAGGTCTGTTGCCGGTAGTCTTCCGGCAGTGGTTTCAGTTCAGGAGACTCACTAGGAGCCTGATCTTGACCATCCATGGGCCGGACATAAGCCGTGGGCTTCTGCTGCATTGCAACAGTTTTTGAGGGGAGGGAGGGTGGGGGGAACGTCTGAGAAGGTGGCTGGGGAGGGGCCACCCCAAGGCTGGCAACTGCCACTAAACTGTCTTGAGGAGTCTCTCTATCGTGGACCTTTACCACGAGGTCTTTGGGAGATCTGGCCGGGCAATAGCCTTTGTTGTTACTGTTCGGGTTGTGAACCTTGCTGCTTCCTTGTGCCCTGGGAAGAGTTTGCTGGTTGGAATGTACAGGTGACAGCGGGGGAACTGGGGAAGGCAAGGAGAGTAAGGGAGCGAGCTCCCGCTCTGCAGCGGAGTCTGTCACCAAAGCACAGCGGTCTCCATCAGCTCTGCGGTCACCCCTTTTGTGATGACTGGAGCTGCACCCCTCCTGACTGAGGCGATCTTGGGTTGGGTGCTGGCTGTCTGGTGGGCCATAGCTTTTGACATGAGGAGCTGACATTGGTTCCATTCTTGGCTGTGCCATCTTTGGATTGTGGCTAATGTTACCAATAGGAAGTGGTCCAGAGGCAGGAGTGTTAACAGGCTGGTGGTGGGCACTAGTGTGGAAGGAGTGGGATGGAATGCTGCTCCCTTTCTCAGGAAATAATGGATATCTTGGCTTTCCCAACCTATTTTCAGAAGCATCCAAGCAATGAGGGTGGGACTTGCTACTGAGAAACTCCTTCACTTCTTCATAGTTTCCCAACATGTTCTGTATTCGACTGGATAGCTCATCACCTTTTTCTGTCTGGAAAAAGACAGCAGAGTTAGATACTGGGGGCAGGGTGGGGAAATCTAAGGAAAGTCATCATTTAATAAATGATGTTACATAGAACCATTTAAAGAAAAACAAAAACACTTCAATTTAATGTGTAACATAAAATTTAATGTGCAGTTTAAACTCAATTGCCCTGTTGAGAAGCCTGTCCTGGAAAGATATTACTAAAGACAGGAGATGAACATTACAAAAGAAGACCACAAACTTTGGCAATTTGAACAACAAGGTTCAGAGACTTTTCATAGTTTGTTTTCAAAGACAATCTAAGATAAATTGTCTTATTTTCACATGTGTGGCCTTTGGTCAAACTCACTTTCATCACAGAGTTAAATATGGTGATAAATCAGGCTTTCTAGTATTCAATAAATAAATACCTTGTAGGGCTCTCCAAAAAGGGGGATCTTTTCAGGAAATGCCTCTTTCTCTTGGTGAGCTTCCTGGTTGCGTCTTTCCTTCTCTCTAATTCGAAGCAGGTTTCTGTCTTCATTGTACAAGCTGTTGCAGATGCCACAAAAGAACAAAAATAATAAAATGTATCAGTGTCCAAGTTTTGCTATGCATTTGTGCATGTGTGAGGGAGACCAGGAGAGGTCACCAAGAAGTGATGACAAGGGAGAGGTTTTAAAGAAGGCCTAAGTCCCTCAACCCACTCCTGGATTAAGGCTGTGACCCTCCGGCGTTGGGTCTTGGCTCCAGAAACCCACGCATTCACTCTGGAAGACCGCCTTCATGGCTCAGGACTGACTCCAAGCTGAACAGTCTTTTATAGGCAGTCGGGGAACAGAGACAAGATTAATGATATTTTTACTTTCAGCTTGCAAAATATGGGGTAGAGGTAGGAGCTTTTCATCTGAAGGAGTCAGCAGGATGTGAACTTTAAAAAGGCTGTTTTCCTGGATCAGTATTATACATTTTGGAAGATTAAAATCAAAAGGCTTATTTCATAATTAAAAGATTACCAAGCACCCAAAACAGCATTTACTTTATTCTCAGCCTATTCTATTGGGAGTGTCTTGGCATGTTAAACCTAAAAAGATAATTTTTATTTCTCACTTCAAATGTCAAGGATGGGAAAATCCAATTTTAGATGTCAGCTTTACCTACCAAGAAGTCTGATAATCTGATTGCCCTACTTAAACCACATAAAAATACATCCTAAATCATCAGCGCTGGCACCAAAAGGGTGCATTCACTGACAAACAAATGGCAGAGAAGGAAACCAAGAAGGGTGCAGTTTTAGCTAGCGGTAAACCAAAAATGGGCCTGCCTCAGGTGGGCAACACAGACCACACCCTCCTGACCCCCACATGTGATGTACAAGGATACTGAAACGAAGAACTATAAACTGACTTCTGCCCTCATACACTTGCTTCTAGGGTAGCTACTGAATCTTTCCCCCGAACATTATGTGAATAAATAAGTAGGAAAACATTAAATTGTCTTGCCAAGACCATGTGTACCTTTAGAAATTCTAGCCCTGATCTCAGACACCCCTTTTTCCTGGCCTCTCTGCTCTCATGACTTCTCTTATTTCCTCTGACAGATCCCTCTTACTGCTCTCCCTGCCTCCCCAACATCTAGTCCCTCTACACTAACCTTCTCATGGAAAGAAATACAGTCTAAAGCTGTGGTTCTCATGCCACTATCCACATTTTAAAATCACAGGCATTTGACGGCTCTTTGCTGCTGCAGAATAAACTCGAAATCCTGGCTTTGCCATTAAAATCCCCCCAAGAATCTGGTACAGATCTAGTCTAGATATTACCCCTGCCATTTCCCTTCAGGCCTGCCACAGGCATTCTAGCTGCCAGTCATGTCCATTCCCCAAACATACACTGTTAAAAGCAGTCTCATGCATTCTAATCCCCACCCCCAGACCCCTGAATGAAAACCAGCTCTTCCAGGGCCAGCCTACCCACGAAGTAGGATTCTCCTGCAAACCATCTCTATATTCCAGGCAGACCAAACTATTCCTTACTCCTCCTTGGTACCCTGGACTGTGATGCTTTCATTCTAATCACACCAATTGCCTCTGCTTCTCTCTCAACCTCACACCCCCATCTCCAAATTTTCAGCTACCAGCAAATCTCTCGCGTGGCTCCAATGACACCCACTCTAAAGGCTTCCTCAAATCCACCACGCCTGCGCCAAGAGAACATACCATTGCTTCTATCCTCTTCCCCTTTCCTCTCGAACGTGAACTCCATGAAAACAGAACCTCTCGTTTCTCTCTCCTGATGCTAACTCACTGTACTTTACACAGAAACTAATCACTAAATATTTTTAAATTAAAAAACAGCCACTATGTTACAGTATATTTTTTAAAACTTACTTGTAGTTAAAGAAAAAAATAACTCGTGGAAGACATATGCAAAAACAATTTAAAAAAAAACAGCCATCTTGGGGCACCTGGGTGGCTCAGTTGGTTAAGCGACTGCCTTCGGCTCAGGTCATGATCCCGGAGACCCGGGATCAGACCTCGGCAGGAAGCCTGCTTCTCCCTCTCTCACTCCCCCTGCTTGTGTTCCCTCTCTGGCTGTGTTTCTCTCTGTCAAATAAATAAAATCTTTTAAAAAAACAACAACAACAGCCATCTAGTAAGTGATTTTCTCTATTTCCATAGCCTTAAGGTGGTGGGGAGGCAAAGCTACCCAGCTAAACTCACCAGGATGTGGAAAAGAATCCCGTGCTTAGGCCATAACAAAAACATTTGCTAAACGATGGATACCTCGATGGCCTATTTTATAAGAGAACTACAAAGCGAACAATTGATGTTAGTCAACATAGCGAAAGAAGTTCAGAAAAAACGAAGTCAGAAACTGGCTATGGAGTCTTCTTTAACAGAATCTGAATCTCACATGTTTTGGATAGTCAGATTTATTTCTGGTTGAAAGAAGCACAGTGGACTTGAGCACTCAGGAATTCCTTTCAGTTTTTTTATAATTTCGGTAATTCTTCATTGGCTCAAAAAAAAAAAATCATATGTTAATACAGCCATGGGAGCCAAAAAGAAGGCTTATCAGGAAATAACTTTTTTCCTTCAAATTTGCTTTTCCAGCCACTGTGTTTGCAGAGGGGGTGGGGCACGCACTGTCCCGTGAGCACCCTGAAAGACCTAGCTTCCCTCTTCCACAGCTCCATGTTACAAGGACCCACCCAGGGTGCACACAGGAGAAGCAGCTTCCCAAGGGCATTTGCTTTACTATTCTCTCCGTTCCTGATTCTGGTTGCAATGCTAGTCCCAGTCCATTTCTGAATTGCTACCTTTGCCTCCAAAAAGGTAACCCCAAATGGCAAAATTCTCAGTTCCAGATTGAAAAATGACGGTGTGAACAAGTAGCGCCTCAACCATCAGGCTGCTCGGGGTCCTCACATAATTTTCCTGTCAACTCCACACACACTTGTAAGAAAAGTTACTCTGGCTTAAAAGTACTGAAATATTTCTAAATTATCAGCACAGCCTAATCTCAGTAAGTTTTACTGAGTTCGGTAAGTTTTACCACACACTTCTAGGTTTTAGTTCTTAAAAACTGCTATGGAAATAATAAGAATCCAATTTTACAACATTCTTCACACTGGCTTATTGCTATGTGATTCAAAAATCAAGGTACCTCCCACAGGGAAGAAATCCTATTAAATTAGGGACTCTGCGTAATTAAAGGTTTTACTTCATTAGTTTAAAGAAAGTTAAAACCCACACCAAGATTTTACTGGCAATTTTGAAACAAGCTCTGAATGTATTTCTTTCTTTCTTTTTTAAATTAACCACTGCCCTTCAACTGAAAAACCCAAAAATACTGAGGTGAGGAAAGACCTCACGAGTGGCCCTGGCAGGATAAATTTTATGAGGTCTGGACTTTGCGAGAGAAACTCACTCTCCCCCTACACTGTCCCTTGGGTCTCATTCCCCAAGGCTCCTGGGTAGGGCAGAGGAAGGCAGAAGAGACAGGAAGTGACCAGTCCACAATTCCCAGGACTACACTGGATAGGCTGTGAGCCCTCATTCTTCTGGACTGTCTACCGTCTCCTTGCTACTGATTGGGTTTTACCAGTCATACTGGGGAGATTTCTGGTTTACTTGGCTTTTACTTCCTGTAAGTTTGCGATGGTTTTAAGAATGGTTTGCTGGGACGCCTGGGTGGCTCAGTTGGTTAAACGACTGCCTTCGGCTCAGGTCATGGTCCTGGAGACCCAGGATCGAGCCCCACATTGGGCTCTCTCCTCGGCAGGAGGCCTGCTTCTCCCTCTCTCACTCCCCCTGCTTGTTGTGTTCCCCCTCTGGCAGTGTTTTCTGTCAAATAAATAAAAATATTAAAAAAAAAAAAAAAGAATGGTTTGCTAAGGCTCATAAGCAAATTTTTTCACGGATATCTCCTTTTTCTTGGTTCCATTTTGACATCAGGGGAAACATAAATTTTTAAAATATCAACACAAAATTAATAGCATGAGTAAGTAAATCACTGTTCAGCCTTACATATCATTTGTAATTCAAGGTGCAAGCAAAGAGCGGGTAGATGGAAGAATTTTAAATGAGGGGATTTTAGGTATGATTCACAGACTGTTAATTACCTCTGAATAATTACAAATTGGCTATCACTGCATTTAATTAAAAGTGGCATTTTCCTCTGGCGTGGAGGAGAAAACATTGTCCCTCTCAGGATAACCTCATCCCAACAACAGCCTTTCATGGTCAGACTTTCTCACTGTTCCACACAGAACAGAGTGACAAGTGCTCCTTCCCTGCTCCCTACAGAGCACTTTGTATTAGATGAGGGGTTCCCAACCTGGCAGACCTGTCCGAAGGGGGAGTGGAGACCTACCAGCGCGGAGACCTACCAGCGCCGACCCCTCCAGGCCCCGAGTTTATGAGTCAGTAGATCAGACACAGGGCCTGTTTCTGGGTGGCTCTGAGGAGTACAAGAGGGCGCATTCTTCTTGGGCTCTATGGATCACTTAAATAAAGCTCACCCAAAACAGGGGCAATGATGACAGCAAAGCAGGTTGCCAAGGAATGCCACCACTTAGCGTCTGTTACTCGGTCGGCACTGATGTGGGCACATCACACCAGTCTATTTAATTTTCACAACACCTCCGTGAGAGGGAGATTATGAACCCCATTTCCCGGGTGGGGAGAAACAAAGATAAAACACAGAGATTAATTCGCAATAAATGACAGACCTTAGAATTCAAATGCAGGTCGGCTTGGCCCAAAAGCGTGTATTCTTAATCACAGTTCTGCTAGCAAGTTCTGCACAGCAAGGCTGTGTTAAATAGGGCAACAACAAAGAAGGTGTGCTGTACATATGTTCACTCACAATCACGCATAATTCTTTGTTCTCAAAGATAAGTGAGGTTTTATCCCTGCCAGCAAAGCAAGCTCAGAGCCACAAAATAGGTTTAGTTAAATGTATCCACAGCTCTGTCTTTGCCTATGGACCTGGCAGAGAGCCCTCAGAGAGACGGATGGCCGGCAGCATGAAGTCCCTCCTCCAGTTATAAAAACTGCCTTACAGTTCTTATTTTAGAGCCCTTTTTTTTTTTTTGGAGCCCTTTTTAATTTACAGATTTGATAACCTCTGGATTCACAAGTCATCTCCAATGTGCTTAGGGGCTCTTCACATTAATTTTTTTAAATAAACTTGCACCAAGTCGCCATTCCATGCCCGACACTGGGCTCCGCTCCCAGTAACTTGTGGCCACAGACCTATGTCATGTTCCTTGGGCCGTGATGCCAGTCGTCTGGTCAGCCCAGGAGTCCCCACCCGGGGAGAAAAGGCCACCAAGTCACAGGATGATTTGAAGCAACTGATGGCATTCACAAACAAGGCCCAGGGCGGGGCGGGGGCGGGGGGAGTTTTGCCAAGTCTGACTACCCAGCAGGAGATAGCTGGGAGTTCCACCACAAATGTGCCTATATAAAATAGGGAATTACTATCAATCGCCACATTGTTGCTTTTGGGTCATATACTACTACTGTCCACCATTTGTAGAGGTTCAGTGCTGATACATCAAGAAGATCTCTGTAAAGTGAACAAACCACCACCCTCCACTTTTTTTCTTTTTTCTTTTTTAAAGCAAACTAGAAACCAAAGGGGAGACCCCAGGGTTGAGTTTCCAGAGCCTGCTTGCGAAGTGGGGCTTTGCCACAGAGGTCTTCAGTGACCAAATCCCACCACTCTAGTTAATCCACAGAGGAGCCTGAGCAAAGCTGGGAAATCAAAAGCTGGCCAGGATGCTCTCTCTTTCTGAGAGGTGGTGAAACTCCTGAGGAATTTGGAGCTGCCCATTCAGCCCCTGAATGCAGTCATTCAGTCAAGCCCATGCTGGGGCCTGTCAGGGCACATTGACACTGACTTTTTAAATGCTCCTCCTTGGGCTTGTGGGTGGGTATGGTAAAACACTGTGATACAATGAAGAAATCCGGGCTCTGTAGGGATTAGTGAGTGCCATCCTCTTTCTCACCTTTCCATGCACTCAAAAAGGAGAGGAGCGGAGGAGGAAGGAGGAAAAGACAGTAATGGGAAGGCCCACGTTGATCCTGAGCTGTGGGGCAGCTTGTGGCGAGGCCATCATCTGGCGGGGAGCACCTTCTTCCAGGCTGGAGCCCACGGGCCCTGCTGCGAATCTAGGTTAGTCATGCAGGATCGCTGGATGCCACTGGGCGCTTCCATGGCAACCCTGGGCCCACGGGGCAGGCTGTGCACAGCTGACTTCCCATTTATCACCCTTGACTGGCCACTTCACACAGCCCTGCCTCTGACAGATGTGACCAACTCTCTCCAGAACTCACGTTGAAAAGTTTAATTCTCCCTTGGGGGATAGAGTGTAATTTCTCCAGTGTATTCATCTCCCGAGGCATGGAAGAGACATTTGGCGGGAAGGAAAGGAAAAAATCCTCAAATCAACAACGTACATTAATTTTAGAAAAGAAGGGGTCTCTTACTGTTTCAGAAGCGGCGCTATGCCATTCTGATCTGAATGTATGAAAGAGCAAACAAAACGAAAAACTCTCAAGTCTATTCACAAAAGTTGGGCAACCCTGGCTTAGAGACCGGCAACAGAACATGTCACAAAGCGAGAGGCAGAAGGATGGCAGGTCTGGGTTCTTCCTCTTGTGCCAGTGGCCTTTTTATTTTGAAAACCACCCCTGTTGACTTTCACAGTCTATCTTCTGGCTCTTTTTTCCCTAGGTTTCTCTAGTCAGACAATCTAGCATCCAGGGAACATTTTTCACACATTACAGAAAAAAAGTCAATGTACTTCAAAGCACAAAGTTTGCTTTGTTGTTAAAACTGTATCACTCATCAATACAATTCCAACATGAGAAATCAATGTGGCTCCATGTTACAAAGAAATGTTGCTTCTAAGAATGGAAAATCTTTTCCCTTTTGCTTTGTGCATATGAAAGAATTTGCAACAAGCTTCCTTGTAAAAAATCACTCAGCTAAATCTTCCAAAGATTTTGCCTTTATTCCTTCCCCATCACCTAACAGACACAATAAAGGCAGAGAAAAAAACAATCAAAGACTTAATTCTTAATTTCAAAAACCAAATCTGATTTAATATAAAAGATAAATATCAGCCAAGTGAAATGACAAAATAGCACTATGTCACTGTTGTTTTCCTGGAGGAGCTCCCCGGGGATCATCTCAAAGTAATGGCTCTCTGGTACTCACTTCTGCTTGCCACAGAGGCCTCATTACAACTCAAGAGTTGTAGAAAACTCCATTTTGCAAAATTAGATCAACCTTTAAGATTTTTTTACGTGATAAAGGCATACTGTGAGTTTTAAACCAGGAGAGCCTCTACCCGGGCAAACTTGAGAAAGTCACTTCCATCCTAATGAAAGACATGTTAATTTACCTTTGAAAATCAATCTGCCAGGTATTTTTCTGCATGCACATTAGTCTGTAGCAAAGGATAAAAGGATTCACTTATAAAAAATCTATCAAGAAGGAAAACCAGATTAGGGTGGAGGAGGTAAGTGATAGTCTGTGTGGTGGTTTAAGTAATATTTTAACCTTTTTTTTTCCCCCACAAGAAAGTATCCATTTACTATTTGTGTAGTTAAAATTTTCAATTAAAAACAAGAGAAACTGCTGCATACAACAACATCAAGATCAGGGCTAAAGAAATATTGAGGTGTTGAACATTGTCAGTAACTCTCACTGGAATCTGTGAACACTGATGATTATGGACCCTGGACTCAGTCTTCTATCATTACTAATAAGAGGCCATCTGCATAAAACACTGCAGTAGAGACTATGTTCCAAAATCCAAACACCAGCAGGTTTTCTTTCTTTCTTTCTTTCGTTTGTTTGTTTGTTTGTTTAGAAAAGTTGTCTTGGGATGGGGTGGCTGGCTGGCTCAGCCAGTTTAGTGTCTGCCTTCGGCTTGGGTCAGGATCCCAGCGTTCTGGGATCCAGCCCAGCATCGGGCTCCCTGCTCAGCGGGAAGCCTGCTTCTCCCTCTCTCACTCGTCCTGCTTGTGTTCCCTCTCTGGCTGTGTTTCTCTCTGTCAAATAAAAAAACCTAAAAATAAGAAAAATAGGCTTAATAAATCATAAATATATTTCAAGAGGCATATTTACCCTGTAGATGAAAAAGCACAAGAATTTGTCTTCCTCAATGGTTTTTAAAAGGGCACTGAGGAAAGCTGTGTGGGTGGGGATACACAGCAGTAACAAGAGGAAGATGGGGGGAGACAGATGAGCAACTGCATTCCTATGTGTAGGCCATAGTCCCTTACACCTTCTAAACGTTTTTTTAATGCATTTTAACATTAAAAAGAAGAACTAGTACTGACTGAGGAAGGTCATCATGCAAAGGGCACAATTACACAAACCAAGACAGTGAGAAGAAATCGCTCTGGACCTTGAAGATTTGACAATCTGTGTGCTAGGGGTTAGTAACATTCGCTTTTAATGCTATTTGAAATGAGAACATATTAATGTTACTGAGAAATTCCAGAAAACAGCAGTCTCTTGGAGGGATCCCTAAAATGCTGACAGTTCTTACTTCCAGTTAACTGAAAGCAGATACAGAAATCACCCTCCCTCCCACAGTGGCAAAAGGCTCACTAGAGATAAATCTGCCACCAGACTATTTCTGTCCCCCCGTTTAGTTAGAAAGGTCCCTGGTGTTCCGAGTGCCCTCAAGACTGCCTGCTTTATTGGCAAGTGCACATCTGGCACCAATGAGAAACATGGGCAGCAGCTGTGAGCTCTTGCCCTACAGGTCTCAGTTCGTAGCAGGATCAACCAGAGCACTGGCCTCATTACCATGCCATTCTTCTTACACACTCAACTGACCATGAACGACCACATCACGTACCTATAAAATAATGAGGCTGGTGAAAGTGTGCTCATTACAGTCACAAAATAAAAGAATGCGGTGGTCACAAACGAAGAAAGAAAGTAGACTAGCAAGCTCAAAGTTCAGGCTTTTCTTTAAATGCCTGTCTCCTTTAATTCATACTCAACAACAACCAAATAAATGTTTTGGGTATTAAATCCTTAAGCATCCAAAATTCAAATAAAGTGTCGTGTGGACTTCCTTACTTCCAACTCAGAGCACAGTCCCAACAGGCTCTTGTCCCGGGCCACTCTGCTCCAGTATCTCATCGAACTTTCTAAAAATCATGGATCTTATTATTCACCTATTTACAACTTTTCTGAACCCAATGCTACCCACAGGATTAAAGCCGACGGGCGGGTAAGCCAAGTAACACCCTTTATGATCTGGCTTCAGTGAGAAGTCTCTAACCTTCAGGGATAAGACCTCTTTCTGCTTATTTCTCACCCCAAAATGGGTAAGACCCATTTCTGCCCCTTCTCTCTCTTCTAGACACTACAAACACAAGGAACTGGGAGGCATGGGGGAGAAGAAGCACAGCCCTTGCCTCTGCCAGTTCTCTCATGAACTCCTTCGGAAAGATCCCTGCCCCTCCATCACAGTCTCCAGTCCCAAACTCTACTCTCACCTCCCACCCTTGCTGTGAATGATTCCTTTCTCTGGGATACATCTGTTCTTGCAAATCTGTCCATGTTTACATTTATAAAAACCAGACAGACTGTACATGTGCCTACATATTTTCTTTATTAGACTGAACTTAATGTTAAGAATTATTCCTGAGAGCACAGTGCTTAGCAAAAAGTGATGCTTAATACACATCTTTGACTTAATGACTATATTCAAGCTTTACTCAATTTCAAACAATCCAGAATTCTACTTAAGTCTGCCAGTCTTATTCATTATCTGATGACAAAATGTGATTCATTGTCTGATACCTAAAACTGATTATACCAGATTGTTGTACCCATCAAATGACTCAAGCCTAGAAAGAGGCTGACAGCTCTCTCTCCTAGGTCAGCCATGAAAGCTGCCTCAGCTAACACCATATGTTTATCAGTTAATATTACAGCTTTTCATTTTTCAGTTTGCCATATTACTCGTCATGAGAGTCCAAGTATACTATACCAAAAAAGAAAAGAAAAAAGTGTGAGTTACATTTAGACCAAATACACATTTAATTTTAAATAAGATTCAGAACGATATTACTAAGCTGTCTCCAGGACTAAAACTTCAACAACAGAAATCCCACAATGATAAATCTCTCCCCATGCTGTTATAAATGCATCATGGGGAAAACAAAACAAAAAATACAGGATCTAAAGTTTTAAAATGCAAATGAAATTATGTGGCTCCTTCCACTGCTAAAAGATCATCATAGGCTTCCCTTCAGCATTCAAGATTGAAACCCAGAAACCTCACCTAGAAGGCTCCATCCCCAGCACACCACCTCTTAACTGCTACCTCCAGATATATTCCCCTCCCTCTGCCCTTCTCAAATACTGGCCACACGGCACTTTCATGCCTGGAACAAGTGGAGCTGTGCATTGCTGATCCTTACCCGATGCTCTGTCCAGAGAGCTGAGGGCCTTGTCCTCATCAGCACCTCAGGTTAAAGGAGCTCCTCAGATCTCAGCTCCCAGATCTAAATGGACACTTCCCCTCACCAGCAGGAGTTCTGTAGCACTTCATTCTGCCTCATCTCTTTATCACTATCTAAAACTATCTTGTCTAACCATTTATCTGTTTGATTATGTCTGGCTCTCCATGCTCACCTCCTCCAAGAATGTAAGCTACAGAAGGCCAGTCACCCTTTCTCTCTTACAACAACACAGTGTACCAAGCACTAACCCATTAGGCTAAATGAGGATTGGCTGAGTGGATGGAAATCGGCATACAGATGCAGAACACTGAGTAGTGGTTTCTTGTGCTTTTATTTTTTAAATATTTTATTTATTTATTTGACAAAGAGAAACACAGCTAGATAGGGAACACAAGCAGGGGGAGCAAGAGAGGGAGAAGCAGGCTTCCCGCCAAGCAGGCAGCCCGATGCGGGGCTCGATCCCAGGTCTCCAGGATCATGACCTGACCTGAAGGCAGTTGCTTAACCAACTGAGCCACCCAGGCGCCCCGTATGTTATCTTTTTTAAACTAGGCAGTTATGGAGAGCATCCTACAAATAAGAGATTTATACATCAAACTGTCAAGTACTACACAGAAAGCAAGAGAAAAACAAATCATTCCTAAATTCATCTTGTGTCTCATGACACTGCTAAAATGCCCCTAAGGGGATTAAAAAAAAAAAAAAAGTAATTATTCAGGAACAAGTTTATTTTTTGTTCATTAAGAAGACTCATAAGAGATCAAACATACTAAGCGGATATTTTTGGTCACCTAACATCTTGAGCCCAACATACATCAAACTGAATGAATTAAATTCACAGAACAGCTTAGAAACTGTACAGATTTACCATTCCAAGGAAGAGTCCCTCCCAATGATTGAACTTCTAACGTACACACATTCCAGAGAACCAATTGCACCATCTACGATAAGAACTGTTTGAAACCGGGCCAAAGCACCAAGTACTGCTTCAGCCAGAATAAATGCTCGGCATTTAGACTTGCCAACCAACAGCAAAACGCAACAGGAAAAGGCTTACATTTGGAAAATGAAAGGAAAAACAATGTCTATGTATTGATAAGAACAGTGAAGAACAATGGGATAATAAGGAAACTGGTAAGAGGTGATTTATTATTCTAAAGAAGAAAATATTAAGAAACATTTATTCTTTACATGAATACAGAGAGACTCATCAGCACATTTCAGCAACTGAGCAAACAAACAAAAAATTATACAGCTCCTCCTCTATCCCTTTAATAAAATTCATTCCATTAGGGAGTATATCAAAGACTAAACTCAAGGATAGATCTTCCATTCTCTAGTCACACAACTTCCAGTAGAAGCTGCTTCCATTATATTTTAAACCAAGTTAAACTAGCTGCTGTGGACATGTATATACGAAAAGATAAACTTTCTATGACCGAAGAAAGTTTTTTCAGGCTCCAACAAACACACGGACATAAAAACACAAAGATAGGAGCGCCTGGGTGGCTCAGTTGGTTAAGCCACTGCCTTGGGCTCAGGTCATGATCCCGGGGACCTGGGATTGAGTCTCACATCGGGCTCCCCGCTCGGTGGGAGGCCTGCTTCTCCCTCTCTCACTCCCCCTGCTTGTGTTCCCTCTCCAGCTGTGTTTCTCTCTGTCAAATAAATAAAATCTTTAAAAAAAAAATAAACACACACAAAGATATCCAAACCTACTTGCGTATTACACAAAACAGATGACAACAATTTAGAATGTTGGTATGTTTTTACAGAATCAGGTTTTTTCTTTACTTCCTGACTTACAGTTATCTTCTTTTGGTTAATTGCACGTGTCACATTTGTTTTCACAGAAAGAAAGCTTGAGTCATAAAAACTAGAGGCAGCCTCATTATTCTATTTCGTTTCATCCCACAGACATTTCAAGAAGGAAGAACAGGGAGATTATTATAGAAGAAAGCTGGAAACATGTATTGGCATTTTATATGGCAACAAGCAACAATTACATGTTTCTAAATATTCTCATTTTAATCATAACCCCAGCTCACCTCCTACCACTGGCTATAATTGGCTTCTCCTTAAAGCTAAACACTAAGTCATTGTTTTTCTGGAGAAGTCTCCCTTCATTTTGACCTCTGCTAAGGCAGTGTTATGAGTGTTACAAAGCTTGTCAGGATTCTTTGTGCTGGATTTTGGCCCAGCAATGGACATTTATATGCAGAATATATCGTCTTTTCCCCATCACTGCCAACAAACAGTTCACTTGCTTAAAACAAAGGGTATTTATCAAACTTCATACAGCACCCTCCACCTTCTTCAACACCGGTAAACTAGAATCCGAGAGTTCACTCAATTTTTTTTTTTAAAGCACACTTCAGAAGCTTCAAAGACTGTGTCTTTTATAATGCTTTAAAATTTCCATTTCAACTCTCTGAGAAGCAGAAGCAAATATATCCACTGTAAGGAAACAATAAGCAAACATTTAAAATTACCAAATGCACTGATGATTTATATTAAAAATCTCCAACTGTAAAACAGTCTTCAACAGAATCACACTTTAAATGTTAGGCCACTTAAAGTTATTTAAGAGTACAAAGGCACTTCTATGGTTTTCCAGAATCCATCTAAGATCTTAAACCTCACAGAATTAAAAAAACAAAAACAAAAACAAACAAAAAAACTCAGAAAATC
This sequence comes from Spilogale gracilis, assembly GCA_004023965.1. Lineage (NCBI taxonomy): Eukaryota > Metazoa > Chordata > Mammalia > Carnivora > Mephitidae > Spilogale > Spilogale gracilis. Next base: position 40,709 of record PITA01002224.1, read on the forward strand.
TGTTTGTTTCCCGTCAATAATGATTCCCCGCTGATGTGCTAGACCTAAGGACAAAAGAAGTGAGGGTTCTACAATCTAGTGGGAGAAATACAAAAGGGGGGTAGGGACAGACTGCTAAGAGTGACTGGAGAGGTTGGTTACAAGTGCTAAAGAATCTGGGGAGAAAAATACCAACTCTAAACGAAGGAGCCTGGGATGATTTAATTAAAAGCGGTGACATCTGAACTTGAAGAATGAACAGGAGTTTGGAAGAGGGGAAGGGGCCCCAACGCCCCTGCTCAGAAGGCATGTAGGTCCTGGAGGGGTGAGTATCCACCACGGGGTGTTTGCACCATCTCACTTCCTTCCCCAACTCCATCTGCAAATTTCTGCTAAAAAGGGTCCAAAGAACCACTGACAATTCATGGGGACGACAGTGTTTTTGCAGCCATCCACTCCACTTGGCTGGCGCAGAGCCTCCGCGGTATTTTAGGGCAGCAATCCCCTGAGAACTGCCTGTGGACTTTCCTCCGCCTGAAACAATGACCTCAAATTACTTTGCAAATGAAAACCCATCAATTTTAAGAAATGAGCAGAGTGGGGATGTCACGGTTTCAAATGCAAATGGACTTAACTGGCTTCAGATGGTCGCAAAAACAAAACTGACCACTCTTCCCAGGCCTCCATCCTCCTCACTACCCCCAAAGAACACAGTCCTGGTACCCACTCGAGACAGGGCCTTGCTGTGCAAAGTCTGGCCTGACCTCCTAATTCAAGTGATTTAACACTGTTTTCAAGACCTCCTTGTGTCCTTGTGTTTGTTGAGTCAGCAGTCACCATTCTATGATTTTAAAAGTTCAGTAATAAATGTAGAAGGAACATTTAGCTGAACAGTCTTTGATTTCCTGACATACTTAGCCCAGAAATTTCAGGCATTTAAGTAAAATTAGGTTTAAAAAGGATAAGGCTACCAATGGCAAAGAGGAGAACAATGTGTTGAAATATTCTGATTTGAATGAACATTGATCAATGCTTGAATTTCAACCTAAAAAAGTACAGTAAACAAAGTTAGCAGAAACAAAAAGATGGACTAGACCAGAGATTAGCAAACTGGCTCGTGAGCCAAATCTGGCCCAGCTGTCTGTTTTTATAAATAAAGATTTATTGGAACACAGCCCTACCCATTTGTTTCCACACTATCTATGGCCACTTTGGCCCTGGAACAGCAGAGCTGACTAGCTGCAACAAAGACTGCATGGACAGCAAAGTCTGAGATAGTTACCATCTGGTCCTTTACAGAAAAGGTCTGTCGGCCCTTGGACTAGACCCTAAATTGTTAAGAAAGATAAAGGTGAATTTTTTTAAAGATTATCTTGATGTGTTTCAATTTAAAGGAGTAAGGTACAGACTATTTCAGAAATAGTTCCTCCTGAAACATGGAAGGCTTTTAGCAACAAACCAAATTTCTCTCTTATCAGCTTTCCTGACTTGAGAGGGAAAGATGAGAAATCTCCACCCTTATCTCTATCTAATTGTAATGCCTTGCTTTTTTATTCCAAAAGATTAGGATAATGTAGTGCGTGGTGAGAAGTGTGCCAAACTGGCAACCTCCAGGGTCTGGCACCGCTGGCTGTACGATCTTATCTATTCCCTCCAGGACTCAGCTCCAACACCCTGCCTGGCCTCGCGGTCCACAGCCTCGTCCACAGCCTCGGAAGGGTTGTGAAAACTGTGTTGGTGGAAGTCTGGGAAACATAGAGGGCATAAAACCCACAGCAGTCACCGGTCCCAGTTGCATCTTCAATAGAGTAATGGACTTCACACTACAGTTATGTATGATTTTTAGGATGAAGTGAATGGGAAAGGACAGAATAAGAGGGAGACTGAAGAGCAAAGAAAACATAAGGAGAAGCTCTGGGATTAAAAACTCCCAAGGCACAGTGAGCCCATCCAACTTCCCTGAGCTATCTACTCCAGCAGGCGGGTGTGGTTTGTGGAAAATATGAAGAATTAAGCCAGTGGTTGCTATTAAAGGTCAGAACTTACTGTTCCTCAAATGTCCTGGTTCTTTAGAAGTCTGGTGGGAGCCTGCATCACTGTATTTGAATACCTTTACTTAAATAAAAGGACATTTGTCAGGTTGACAGTGAAGAAACAGGCTGGCAGCCTTGATAAAATTAAACCGAGATCTTCAAATGAAGACAGAGTGAAGCTCTAACACATCCGAATCTCATTCCTTGGACTTAGAGCCTCCTAGGGGATTGCGGCTGCCCTCAGGGGAATGCTGCTTCCCTACAACTCTGGCCCAATCACAGACTCAACTATTCCCCTACAATAAAATAGCTTGAAGTGGCTGAAACATTTACATTACACTTTACCAAAAAAGCCGGAGGATAACAGAAATGAACAGGTAACATTCAACCAGATAATTTGACTGACAAATTACAACTTGCCCCACTTCACCTCGGGGCCCCTGGTTATCTACAGACCCACCACCAGGGAAAACTTGGGAAAACATTCCTTCAGACCCAGGCTTCTCTCATTTATCGTGGTCCGCCCACGCAGGATGAGTGGCTTTAACTAAGTCCACCTCTTTCAGGAGAGACCCCCATCTCCCTACTGATGACTTCCAGGGCATGATCCTGGAAGAACACGACCCAATCATCCTGGCAGCCCTCTACTACATGTGCTCTTTAAGCAGCAGGCTTTAATTACATTCTATCACATGCATTCCACTGTCACCCAGAAATAGGGAGTCCTTAAAGTCCTTGAATGGACAAGGGCCTGTACTCCCCATGAAGTATCTTGACTGGGAAAAGGGCTAATCCAGGGGGAAAAAAAAAAAGTAATGATTTTGGACTCAAGCCTTCAAAGCACTCTGCAAAGTAGGCTTTGCTTGTTTTAAAGAAGCAGTCACCATATGCCTAGTCACAGACAGAAGAATTTTTAGTCTGTGACAGTCATGGGCGAAGTCATTTTAAAAACAGTATTCACGGGACGCCTGGGTGGCTCAGTTGGTTAAGCCACTGCCTTCAGCTCAGGTCAGGATCCTGGAGACCCGGGATCGAGTCCCACATCGGGCTGCCTGCTTCGGCGGGAAGCCTGCTTCTCCCTCTCTCACTCCCCCTGCTTGTGTTCCCTCTCTGGCTGTGTTTCTCTCTGTCAAATAAATAAAATCTAAAAAAAAAAAAAAAAAACAGTATTCAGGAGCACCTGGGTGGCTCAGTCGGTTCAGTGTCTGACTCTTGATTTCTGCTCAGGTCATGATCTCACGGTCCTGGAATCAAGCCCTGGCTGGCCCCCCACTCAGCGCTCAGCAGGGTGTCACTTGAAGATTTCTGTCCCTCTTCCTCTGCGCCCCCCATAACACTCTCTCTCAAAATAAATCAATCTTTAAAAATAATTTAAAAAATTAAAAATACACAGAAGTGATACCTTGAAAGGAGGAAAACTAAAACAGGAATAAGTCCATTTATTCATCTTCTAAATCAACTTCCCACATATATACCAAAAAATAACCCTACGATTAGTCCTAGGGTTATAGAGACACATACACTGTCAAAAACGTACCAGAACACCTAAAGTTTGTGCGTTTCGTGGCATATCTAATGTTTTAATGGTATAAGGGGGAAAACCCTGTAAACAAATACTTAACTTTAGTTAATGACATACAGTCTGAAGTATTTTGGGATTTGCAACTTATACAAGCAGCATAAGAGATTAATGGATGGATACAGCAATGAAGAGATGAGTACATACGTGGTAACACAAATACAGTATTAACAGTTTAATCCAGGAATAAGGCTTTTTACTGTTAAATTCTTACAATTTTCTGAAATAGTTTGAAAATTGTCCTAATACAATGTTAGGGAAAATAGCCACAAGAATAAACTAGTAATATGGCAGGATCTAAGAGGCTGCCAAACACAAAGAGATCCCACACGGTTCCATCACACACATCTACAGACAGAACTTCAGGTTTAACTGCAAGTCTCTATCAGAAAGGGGTGAGGGCGGGACGCCTGAGTGGCTCAGTTGGTTAAGCGACTGCCTTCGGCTCAGGTCATGATTCCGGAGACCCGGGATCGAGTCCCACATCAGGCTCCCTGCTCGGCGGGAGGCCTGCTTCTCCCTCTCTCACTCCCCCTGCTTGTGTTCCCTCTCTTGCTGTGTTTCTCGCTGTCAAATAAATAAAATATTAAAAAAAAAAAAAAAAGAAAGGGGTGAGGGGGTAGTGGTGCACCTGAGTGGCCCACTCGGCTGAGCGTCCAACTCTTGGTTTGGGCTCAGGTCCTATTTTCAGCCCGTATCAGATGGGGAGCTCAACAGGGAGTCTGCTAGAGACTCCCTCTCGCTCTCCCTCTGCCCCTCCCCACCCTTGGGCCCGCACTCTCTCTAATCAACCAATCGTTAAAAAGTGGGGGGTAAGTGGGAAGCACAAATTCATCTATTAACTAGCACAGTGGCTCCCTGAAAGGCGAGAAACTGAAGAGCGGTCCTGGGCTCTGTGAGACGCATGGGGACAGCTGCTGCTGGCAGAAGTGACACAGCTTGAGCATGCGTGTGCCTGCATGCTGCACGAGTTCATCTGTGTGTGCACACTGAGCAAAACCTTACCTCGCTCTTTCAAAATCGTCCGCTTCCGCTCTACTGAGAAACTACAAGGGATCCAGCAGAGACACATACATGCACTTGGAGGAGGACATTTCAGAATCCCGTTTGGAAAGCTTTCAGGGCAATCTCCTTAGCGGTCACTGTAGAGACTTAATTCACCTCTCCCTCCCCCCTCCTCCAATCTTCACCTTTGTAAAAGAAAAATCATTGTTTTCCCCCTATTTGAGAACTAGGCTGGTAGTGAGGTTTCAAGAAATTAATCTCCTCCAATTCTTGTCCTATTTCTTCACGTACAGAGTTAGTGCCTACAAAGGAACCCCACCGGAATCACATTTCCTTCTTCATATTTCAAAAGTGTTTTTCCTGCAAGCCCTTCCCTACAAAATTACCGAGCCAGAAAGCTTTGGGTTTTAAGGAGGGCCTGAGTCTATGGTTTCCTTAGTTTAAGTTACATCTGATATCTAAGACACAAAAGGCCCAGATTTTAGACATGCATTCTACACAAGTAAATTTGTAATACAATAGGTGGTTACCTTACACCTACCAATCTCCCTTTCTGCATATTTTCTCCCTTGAGCTGAAAAATGCTACTGCAATCAACCTCTTCCCTGCCAGATATGTTGAGGCCCCATGTCACTCAGAAGTCTTTCCTTGCCGCTTTAAAAGGTTCACCTTAGTTCTCTGCTAATGGGCTCTCTCACCTCTGACCTCTCTATATCACCTCCTGCTACAGAGCAACCAGATGGCCACTCAAGGTCCTCGAATGGAGACTGCTGTGTGTCAGTCTTCTACAGCAGCCCTGATGAACTCGAGGCAGGCAGAGAGGAAGCTGAGCAATACACAACAGGATGGAACACTCTGGTCACCAGCATTGCACGCTGGTTAAGAGCATGATCTCTGGAGTGAGGGATGCGTTCACACATGGGCTCCACGACTTTCTCGTAGTATCCTTTGGGCAAGTCATTTCACCTGAATGTCAGCCATTTTTAAAAGGTCGCAGTCATCACAGTACCAATTCCCTAAAACCAATGTGAGGTTTCAGTGACTAATGAGTGCACTCAGGCAAGTAAGGAGAAATCTGAAAATGTCTCCAGATGCCCCTCCAGCTGTGCTCTTTAAAGAAAACTCAGGTTTACACTTTCCAAATCTGCAGCTTTTATCTGTGCAAGGCTTTGTCTTCCCCAAGGCCCCTCCTGCTTCAACAAGTCCTTTCCTCACCACCACCCCAAGAAGTGTTTCTTCCCTTTCTCCCTCACCTACAGGGCTGTGCAACCCACACGGCGCCCGGCAGTGGCCTACACACCCGTGCTGCGTCCGACACAGGCTAAAGAACCCCTGGGGCGGGCACTGGCTGAGCGGGAGTCTGATTACAACACACTGATGTTCTCTGAGGCCCCCAAATCCACATACCTGAGAACAGAGCAGGGGTTCTCAATGACGGTACTACTGACATTTTGAACTAAACGATTCCTTGTGTTGGAGAACGTGGTCCTGCACCTCCTAAGACGTCTGGCAGGACCCCTGGCCTCCACCTTAGGTGACAGTGGCACACCGTCTTCCCAGCTGGGACAATCAAATATGTTTCAAGACTTTGCCAAATATCCCTGCGTGTGGGGTGGGGGTAAAAGAACCTCCTCTTCTTTTCCCTGCCTCCCCCAGATTGAGAGCCACTGCTGGAAAGAACAAGAAATATTCCCCAAGTCACCACATTACTTTTCTACTGAAGCAGCAGCCATGACAATGCAGCGCATTCAAAAGAGACACGGGAAATCTTTCCTACTGGCTACATTTGTGAAATATCAAGATTCTGTCACTACTAGCTATGGCCAACAGGGGAAGTCACAAACTCAAAGCTCTAACTATACCCAAGATTCAGAACTGCTGTAGGAATTAAATGAACTAATGCGTACATAGTGCTTAGCCCAGTGCCTGGCAAAGAGTAAGTATTCACTCCCTGTGAGCTGTTATGAGTGAGTATAGACAGCTGGAGTCCAAGTGCTGGGCAAAGCAGCACAGGCCTTGGCTCTCCCCCCACCCATTCTTTCTATGTTCCTCCCATCCCTCTCCCCAAGGTCAAAGTAAGATAATTCAATACTAAACACAGTACAATGGTCCCTAGAGCTGAGAGCATACGAAGTGGGGTAAGAAAACAGAAGAAAAAAGGAGAATCCAAGAATGGCAGGAATAGTGTGGTGTCCTGCTGCAGAGGCAAAGGGGTACACACATTTCCCACTAAACAGGAAGCAGCAGAAGGATGCCTGTTTCGTTCCAAAATGAGTTTCTCATAAGGAAGAAGCAACCTAAAAGAGGATGAAGGGTACAAGGGATTTCCCATCTTCTATCCTGGGAAGTTCCACCCACATAATTCTCCCTGTCCAAATATTACAGGAGCTCCCTGAATTACAAATACCCTACAGCTTCAAATAGTTGCACTGTCTCTCCTTAGTTCCCCAAGCAGTAACCAACTTGTGGGGAAAAGGCACTTCCCAGTGTGGGGCATCAGGAAACACTGACTTACATTTCTTCTGTACATTTCTTCACCTCAAGAGGAATTTTACACATCCTATGTTTCCCTGTTCTCATCTTGTTCCCTTTTCCTGTTTCATATACTTCAGGTAAAAGACGCACACAGAATCATGTTCCACTTTCTCCATCCTTCTTTTCCTCCATAGTAAACCACGGGGCACTGACCATACAGGCAAGTGTATGAAGACCAGACATGTATGTGACAGTCTAGAGTAGGTGAGTAGAGGCTGTGTGCCAGCTGTCACTTGCTGGATCTGTAACCATGATCAGTCAATAACTGAGAGTCAGTCACTTAATCTCCACGAGCCTCAGTTTCTTCATCTGTACAATGGCAGGGATAACCCCTGCCCTAGAGATTCAGTGTTATTAAATACGCAAATTCTTGGCTCAAGGCTCAAAACATAAAAGAAGGCACAATAAAGGATTGCTATTATCATATACCAAAATTATATATAATGTCTGTGCCCTTCAAAGTACCCAAAGTTTGCCAACAGAAATACTCCGAAGAGAATTCATTTTTTCCACCTTTTCTTCCTCTTAAACCTACAGGTCCCTTACAACACTCGTCCCTCCCACCAAAAAGAACTAATTGAAGCAGAAGATAAACTGCCTATTCAAGCATGGTCCGTCTGCCTTGTTTAACCGATTGCACTGTTTTCCATTATTGTACCACATGTTTGACATTTTGGCACCATAAATGAAGAAACATTCTGGGTTCAGCCTGGGGCCTAAGCTTCATCACATGATTTTCGTTGCTACTTCTGCAAAATATTTTCTGTGCTCCAAACCCATTTCTGGAAGAAAAGCAGTCCGTTAGTTGGAAACCATGCACGCTTTCTTTTTAAACTCTCAACATCTACTGAAATAACATTTACTCTTACTAGCAATTCAACTACGAAAAAATAGTAATAGAAATGATTTTTGAATTAAATCAGAAAGGTTTCTCTCAAAAAAAAAAAAAAAGATTATAGTGGCTCTTGCTGTCCTACAGTTTGAGCACAATTTTAAAAGAAATTATATAAAAATACAAAATCCGGCAGCGCCTGGGTGGCTCAGTCATTGAGCGTCTACCTTTGGCTCAGGTCATGATCCCAGAGTCCCTGGATCAAGCCCCATATTGGGTTCCCTGCTTGGCGGGAAGCCTGCTTTTCCCTCTCACTACCCTTGCTTTTGTTCCCTCTCTAGCTGTGTTTCTGTCAGATAAATAAATAAATAAAATCTTTAAAAATACAAGATCTGAATTCTTCTATTCTTTTTAAGTCACCATTGACTTTCTTTTTCTTTTTCTTTTATTTTATTTTATTTATTTGGCAGAGAGAAACATAGCCAGAGAGGGAACAGAAGCAGGGGGAGTGAGAGAGGGAGAAGCAGGCTTCCCGCCAAGCAGGGAGCCCGATGTGGGGCTGGAGCCCGATGTGGGGCTGGAGCCCGATGTGGGGCTGGAGCCCGATGTGGGGCTGGAGCCCGATGTGGGGCTGGAGCCCGATGTGGGGCTGGAGCCCGATGTGGGGCTGGAGCCCGATGTGGGGCTGGAGCCCGATGTGGGGCTGGAGCCCGATGTGGGGCTCGATCCCGGGTCTCCGGGACCATGACCCAAGCCGAAGGCAGTCACCTAACCAACTGAGCCACCCAGGCGCCCCTGAATTCTTCTATTCTCGATAATCTAAACAATTAAAGTTTACAAAGTTAAAGACAACTGACAAAAATCTGTTTATTTCCTTATCAATTTTAAAATGAGATCGCAAAAACAAGACATGTGACTTTTTATTGGCCAATTTTAAACTAACATTTAAAAGTACAATGAGAAATGACCACGTTGGTCTGCATTAGGATTCCAACTTCTGCTGAGGCAACATTTGTGTTCTGCATGAGCACGTGTGTACAGGTACCTGAGTGGACCAACAGAAGAAAAATATCCTAGGTCTTCAATTTTTAGTGTATGAGCTATACTAGTTCTTCTTCACCTAGGACAGTCATCAATAAACACGAACGAGTGGAGCTCACAAATCTGGTGTTCAGAGCCATTTCCATAGCCAGCATCATGAACAGACCAGAACACCCACCTGCGGCTGTGTGTTAACATCTGTCACTACCTTGGCTCTGAGCACAAGGTATGAAATAACACCTTGCTTTAGTCCGTATTAACTAGGCTGCTTTGGGCTTTTAAAAATATATTCTTAGTATGGCATTTCTAAGTACAAAAGAACTGAAAGTCTTATGTTCCTCTTCAAATTTAAAACAAAAATGACAATCAAAAAAAAAAAAATCACAACAGCCTAAAGTAACCTCCGCTTCATCTTTTCCCCTAAATATTCAATAAATCACCTATCAAACATATATCAAGAGTGAAATCAAAGTTTGGTAACATTTAATGTATAAAGAAAAAGTAGAAAAGGAACAAAATGAAAATGCTTGGTCAAGTTGTTGAAAATTACAGAAGATATTTCTCTTTCATTTTACTTACAATTAACTTTAATATATTGTTGCTTTTGTTTTACTGAACTACAGAACATTTTAACCAGTCGAAATTGTATCTATTATGGCCAAGAAAAAGTGAATGAAAAAAAGGCTGCTCGGAAGTGAGATCCCTCTCAGGGTACTAGGCTGGCTCAGTCAGTGGAGCATGTAACGCTTCATGTAGGGTTGTGAGTTCGAGCCCCATGTTGGGTGTAGAGATTACTGAAAAATAAAATCTTAACAAAAAAGAGAGAGAGAAAGTTTAAAAAGAGAGAGGAAAAAAAAGAAAGTGAGATCTTCTCTACAGCAATAGAGACTACAAAATCCTCTTTCTGCCTAAAGTCCAATATAAGTCACCTACAGAAATATGATTCTGCTCCAGAGATATTAACAAAAGCATTCATCTGGCCAAAAGCAAATGTATATCTTCACTTCCTCTTAGAGAAACTGAGGCAAACAAGATTTCTAAATTTGTCCCCAAGATAAACAAGTGGTGTCTGGCTAGTGATTCAAGAGTCCCTGGCACTCAAACCTACTCTTTTCCATTCCATGAAAATCTGCAAAGAACAGAGTAATCCTGTCTAAAACTTTAATACTTCTGAAAAACACGATGAGGTTTTCATAGGAAGTCATCCCATTAAAAGGCCACTAGCGTTTCTCTTCTAATAACCACTCAAGTTGATCTTGAAAACTATCCATGAAAACTCCAAAAGCACTAGTAAAGGAGAGAGATTGGCTCTATCGAATATTAACACACATTATAAAGGTACAGTGATTGAGTCTGACAATGGCTCTTGAAAAGAGAGAACAGAATGGCTACTTTTGAGGGAGAGGAGAGGGCTCCAGAACCCTCACTCCTTAAACCAAGATAAAATCCACACAGATAAAAGATATATATATTTTTTTTTAAGTTGTACCTTTATATCACCAATACTCAAAGAAACCTTCTGGAAGAAGACTTAAGAAAGTAGTACTGTGAAGGGGGAGGCAATTTAAAATGAAGACATAACAATTATGAGTATCTATGCAACAGAACAACCACATCAACATTCATAAAGCAAAAACTTCAGAAGATTATTAGGAGAAATAAAAGCTCATTAATTGTTATCTCCCAGTACACAAAATGGATGAAAACAAGAATACAGAAATTACATAAGACAGGTCTAATGTACAAATCCACATTTAACTCTGGACCCTGAAAATAAGAGGCATTTCTTTTGTATGTTCTCAATACATTCATAAAATTATCACTGCCACAAGAGGTCCCTAACTAAATATGTCTGTTTGAAAATAACTGTAAAACAGGTACAAAAGAGATGAGGGGATGGTGAATGCAGGATCCCTGAAGTAACTGTATATAATCAAGCACAGCTGTGACGCAGGCAGAGGCAAGAACTTTCAGTTCCTATAGCAGTTCGTTGTGATCACATTTTTTCAAGAAGCCACAGAATCCCTTGAGAAAGAGGTACTTAAACCAGCTGCTACTTCCCAAAATACCCAAGGTAGAAGATTATCTATTTCCTATTTCTGAGAGACTAAAAGAACTCCACCTTCCACTGTGTTTTCATGTTTAATTATCTTCAATGAGAAGTTCGTTCTTGGGCTTTTCCTTAAGCCCCGTAACACGTATAATTTATTAATTCAAGATCTGTGTCTGACAGAGGGGGAGGCCATCTTTCACCACGTTTCCTATAGCAGTCTTTCACATGCATAAAAGGTTGCTCTGTAAATTAACCTTTGTACTTAATAGCCAGGCTGAATATCCTCCTTACTGTCTACATCTTCACTTCCTTATGACTGGACTCACTGAGCTGGGACTTCCCCAATTCTATCACCGATCCTTATTTGATGGCTTTCCAAACTAAGAAAAATGTATTCTCAAATTTCTTTTCCACATGTTTGCTTTGTTTATACTTACACACCAATTAAGGCAAACTCTTTGAAAATACAGTCTCTGTTTTAAAAGTATAATTTGGTACGGAACTCATTTTGCCTTTATTAAAAAACAAAAACAAAAACCACAGGGCTGAGTTTTGATAGAATTAATCCACAAAAATAATTTTTATTTCAAGAAACTGCCACATGGCAGTATTTCCTAAAACCATACTTGCCCTGTTTAAAAATTTCCACTATCATCACTTACTTCCATGTATATTCTGAAAGGGCAGTTAGTTCTAACATACATCATGACCTGCTTTTTCTCCACTTCAGGTCAACTTTGTCAGAGGTCCTTGTGGCTGACGTGAGATCAAGTTCCACACTCCATTATTCTCTGTCACGGCACCCCATTTGTTTTTTGTCACAGTGCTTTAACAGTTTGTGATTGTTTCATTGGCCAGTTTGTTTGCTTAATTTTCTGTCCTCCACCCAACCCCCCTCGCTCACCAGCTATGAGCTTCTCTTCATGTGGGGAGGCAGACAGATCTGCCTGAACCAGCTCAGAGTCCTGTGCACACTGTGGCCGGCTCTCAGCGAGCTGAGGCATTCATCAATACATAATATGGATAATATTAAAAGCACTGCTCATGTATGTGAATTGGCCACAGTCATAAAGCTATTGATGCTGATATAATCTTTAAAAGGGGTAGGTAAATAAATACCCAGAAGCAGTGAATTCCGGTAACATGCCATCATGTTCTGAGGCTCCAAAGCTGAAAGCACACTGGGCAGACTCATTAAAGGTAGCCATGTAGGAAGGAGACTGCTAACCAGGGCCTCTCAGCTCTTCTGTGGAATAGCAGCGGGAGCGCTGAAAAGATGATTCACTTTCACTTCTATCACTCTCACACACACACACACACACACACACACACACACACACACCTCTAAAGGCAATTTCAGAGCATTCCATGAAATATTTTTGTTCATAACATAGATCTATCTTTTCCTGAAGTTTGGAACACACCACCGATTGGGGGCATATGGTCACCACCTTCCCCTAGCAGGACCCAAGTTTTAAAGATAATTTCCAGAAGCTCCACTCAGATAACCTATCTCTGCATTCAAGACTGCAGTGAATGGGAACAGCTAATTTTTGCCTGAATGTTTTTATTTAAAAAAAAAAAAACACACACACACACTTAAATGACAATTTCTAAGGCTATTTTGCAGTTCTGAAATAAAGGATTAATACATATTTATAAAATGTATATATGTAAAATTTATATTTATAAAATATATTTTTAATGTAAATAGTTTATAAAGATATATACAGCTACTTAGGGGGTTTATGAGCTGTGTGTTGGAAGATTCACTTCCTACTTTGACTAAAACATGCACTGATACTTTAAATGTTAATTTGGCTTTCTTTAAATATTCCTGGATACAAGTTTCTTCCTCAAAAAACCCAACCAATTTTTTATATAAAGTATTTTCTATGAAAAAAATAGCTGTTGTATTTTTAAACCACATGTATTTAAAACACCATTCTAATAATCAAATGCAAAACTGATGAGATCTCAGAACCATCAGTTCCACAGTCCAGCTGACTCTAAGATAGCAAAATAATTTGCAAAAAATTGACTGAATTAGATTAATTTAAATATGGGCTAGGGTGGACATATAGTCTGAAAACAGTTTAGTGTTTTGTTTTTTGTTTTTTTGTTTTTATTTTTTTCAAAAGAAAGGCTAAAAACTATCCTAGGACTCAGCAATCCCATTCTTGGGTATCCAACCAAGCAAAAGAAACATGTAGGTCTACATGGAGACTTGCATGCAAATGTTCGTAAGAGTCACCCACCCCTACCCCATGAACACACACTGAGGAAACAACCAGTCTATCATATTCAGACAGCAGAATACTATTCAGTTATTGCAAGGACAGAACTGATGCATGCTATGCCATAGATGAATTTCAAAAAAATCATGGGAGTGAAAAAAGCCAGATGCAAGAAATCATGATTCCATGTATGTGAAGTACCCACAAAAAGCCCAATTTACACGCGGAAAGATTTTTGTACGGGGCTAGGAACAGGAATTACCTATAAATGGACATGAGAGGACCTTACCGGGGAGATAAGATGTCCTAAAAATGATTTTTGGTGATGGTTCTGTCACTTAGTAAAAATAATTGAATTTTACACTTGAAATGGCAACTCTTATGATATGTAAAATATACCTCAAAGTTGTAAAGGGGGAAAAAAAACTTGGGCTAAGAAAAAAAATTCATAAAATGAGAGATAAACATAAGAGATAAAAAGATCTGGGTGATAGTGAATGTATCCTGATTAAAGCAAGCTACTCCCCTCCCCTTCTCCCAAAAAAAGTCATTTACAAAGCTGCCAAAAGACCAAGTACGTGTAAAGTTTCCACTCCACTCTTTAAAATAATAGATAACACCCACACTTTGGAGGTATCACCAGAAAATGGGGACCTCAGGAAGAAACCAAGTTTTATTCTAGGCTTATCATCAGAACTGTCATGATCTTTTCAAAGCCTATAAATTAAAATCCATATTATGTAAATCTAATGATTTTCAGTTTATCCTTAGAAAAACATGACTCTTAAAATAAAAAAAATACGAAGCTGTTTGCAAGAAGGCGGCAGCTGTCATGGAATTTAAAACAAAAACCCTACACTATCGCAAAATGATAAAAATTATTAAACTCAATCTTTTATTAACTTCCAATCTAGCTGTTTTCTTGTCTTGTGGGCACAGTTCCCACTTAAAAACAAAAAACTATGTTTAATCAGTTATTCTGAATTTTACTAAAACGAAGTGACACAACAAGTAGACAACACTCATCTCTTTTATTCTTTCCAACATTTTCAGCTAGAAATTGATTTTGGAAACAAATGTAACATACTGGGTTCCACTGTATCTTTTTACTATGCTAATGTCAGTAAATGTGGCTGCCTAGTTTCTTTCCTGTGGTACAAAGTTTATATTTACACAGCTTTTTTAAATGGAGTTAGCCCAAGTATGGTTTAACTCTAAAAGGGAAGTGACAGGGTAAAGGGAGATAAACCAACTGTAAAAGAACAGAAAAACCTAATTCTTAGAAGTGTAACTGCAGATCAATGTTACTTGGGGAAAAAATGAGTTAGCTATGTGTTACTGTCTAGAATTTGGTACCAATAAATACTCCTTTTAACAAAATTTTAACAAATTTTTCAAAGTATTTAAAATTCAGCATATTAAGAGGTTCTGTTTTCCTTCTAAAACACACACACACACACAAATCATAATATCATGGACTCATGACAGCTAAAGCTACCAACTTACTCGATAGGCCATCTTTCTTAGAAATGTCTATGGTAAAATATTAATCAATCAATCAGGAGAAAAAAATAATTTCAGCAAAACCAGGTTTCATTCTTTTACACAAAACAATGGGAAGTGGTTAATTTTATACCACTTTCCAAAAATCCATAGTAAATCAGGTACACCTGCATTTTTAAGGCAACAAGAATAAGGGAAGCAATTTAACAAGTTATCCAGATGCACATTATCCAGGATGAAAGTCACATGAGAGGACAGGCTCTATCATGACTACAAATACATATGCACCAAATCAAAATTTAATTACACTGCAGGACACCGCTGTTTGTGAATTGTGCTACATATTTTATCAACTGCTCGCCTTTTGACAGGACAGCTTCCTGAAGGAAAGTTCCAAGAACTGAAGAGTTACAACACCCACATACCAGAAAGTGTTTCCTGAATTTTGTTACAGGAACTGACATCTGCTATAATTTGAACATTTACTTCCCAGTAGGAATCCCATTGAAAATTTTTGTTGAATATTATTTGTTCAACAACAGTAGACACAATGTTTTGTTAAAAAAAAAAAAAAAAAAAGACCCAAAACAAAAAACAGAACAAAAACCACCACCACCAACACCCTTTCAGTTTCATACAGTTTGGGTATAATTGACCGATTCACAGTTGTAACCTTTCCCCTGGGAACAGAAACATCTGCCACCTGATAAACTGGGGTATGTGTGGTAAAGTAGAAGTATGCCTTCGTAGTTTTGGGAGGCAGCCCAGAGTGCACAGGAAAGAGCAAATTAAATATCCAGGTCCTTGGGAAGAAACAATACGTAGGAAAGTGCTGCATGATCAAACTTGGGTATTACTTCTTGGTACCTCCCTTTTCCTTTTATTTCTTAAATTTAAGTGCATCTGGACACTTCAGCAATTACAGTCTGTAACAGATACATAAATTTATACAGATGGAGAGCTACTTTTCCCACCAACCTCTTGTCTATTTCAAAGAGAGAAGAACATGTGTATATATGAGGATATATTAAGTTAAAATGTAACTGCATTGCACCATATACTTTATGTATCTCTCACACAGACTCCATTTCACAAAGGGTATAGTAGGATGGGCCTCTGGCCTCAGAGAAGCAGGTCTGCACCCAAGCTCCACCCCATACCTATCCAATCAGCATGAGCTGGGGGGGGGGGGCGTGTAGAATCAGCACATTGGCAAGCACTCCTGGTGATTCTAGGGTCTAGTCAAGTTTGAGAACCTTGTACTTAATAGGACTACACTGCATCTAAAATACTGTTTTATCTGTCTAACTGCCAATCCAGCAGTAAGCAATACTGAAAAGAAAGGCAAGATCATTCAGGGGTAAAATTCTGGCAAGCCAGTGTCTCAAGAGTTACATTCTTAACTCTCTCCAGCCCACCCAAACAAAGGATCAGATCATGTGGCCCACAAGTCTCCAAGAATTCATCATCATATGAGCCATTACAGAGGAACAACAATTCCTGGTACTTTTAGAGCGTGGTCAAACTGTGGGGGCCCTTTGAAGATATAATACCTAATACCAAAGTAATGGCCATTTAGGTGTCAACTGACAATATATTTTCCTCCTTTCCTCTGTTAGCTTCAGTTCCTTTTGACAAGATGTCACTACTGGGATTCCTCTTACTCTATTTAAACCTGACATCAAATTACTGCTTGAGTAATAGCCTGAAGAATCTGATCATTCAATCAGGTTAAATTAAAAACAAAGGCAATAAACCATAACAAGAAAACACATTCACCAGGGAACAAGACTTCCAGGATATTAAATCTGCTGGTTTTGTGGTTGTTGGGTTAAGCTTTAACTCACTGTGGATAGCTTGGAAAAGGAAAAAGTTTGCACAGAGGAAAGATTCTCAACACCGATCACTGCCAAGACACAAAAAGTCAGCACTTGGGATTGTTTTGAAGTTAATTTTTACTTTAGGGTCTCTAGGGCATTAACACCAAGAGTTATCTTACTTTTCCCCTTGAGGCCTAAAGCTAAGCTGCACCTGATACCTTTATAGTTGAGCAAGACATTACCGCGCATTCTACTTATTATTCTGAGCAAATGAATACAAGCATTTTCATAATAAAATTAACAACAATCTGAAGCAGAGCTAAAATACTACAGCTTTATCTCTCCCCCGTTTTTTTCACTTATGTAAAAAAGGTAATCATTTAAGCTGCTGTAATAGTTATGCACACACCCTATGCCAATAAAATGTAACTGAACCACAACAGAGATTATGATATCCAAACTTGTTATGTTTGTACTTCTGAGCCAAAAAGCTTTGTCCTAAAGATGTAGACTGTATTTCCGAGTAGTACGGAGGGAAAAATCAGAATATGCTACTGTAGTTCTCGCTACAACTCACACACAGGACTTTCTCTTATAAAAGACAGATTTTGGGGGTGCCTGGGTGGTTAGTGGGTTAAAGCCTCTGCTTTCAGCTCAGGTCATGATCTCAGGGTCCTGGGATTGAGGCCTGCATCCATTAGGCTCTCTGCTCAGCAGGGAGCCTGCTTCCTCCTCTCCCTTTGCCTGCCTCTCTGCCTACTTGTGATCTCTCTCTGTCAAATAAATAAATAAAATCTTAAAAAAAAATTAAAAGATAGATTTTGGAATTAAGTTTATTTGCCAATTTTGGAAAACAAACAAAATAGACAAATTTCCTAACAGAAAACCAAGTTTATATATTTAGAAGCAATCAAATTGTATGTTATACCTAAAAGCAAGTAACGAAGATAATTGGCTTTATAATTCCTCCAATTTACAGCTATTGAGTAATATATAGATTTGGAGGTGCAAACCACAGTACCAAAATGAGATTTCCCTCTTATCCATGATTAAGATAACATTTTCATTACTGAGAATACATGAAATTTAAATTGCTTAAATGCAGCATTCCATTTTCAAAAGAGTATAGAAGCAGCTATTGAATATATTTTCATGCTCTCATACAGAATCCCCTAAATCTCTTGAGAGATCACTTGTGTTAATGTTGCCAAAGAACATCCCCATAAACCAGCTGACTGAAAAAAAAAATGACTCAATTCTCCTTCTTTATCTTGGAAGAAGCTATAGTCTGTGAGTCAGGAAGCTCAGCTGGCTCTCAGGATGAACTAGAAGGAAATCACTTAAGGACCTGTCTGTGTTTCTCTTCTGTCAAGGACACTGTTTACAATGGCGTCATAAGGGGAAAATGAAGACATTCACTGGGTCAAAATACTGCATAAATTATTTTCCTCTTGAAATCACTTCCTTGAACTGCACTTTCCAAAAACACTGTGGCATTCTTTGATATTTGTTCATACTCAATCAGAGCTTCTTCGCTTTCATGAATTTTCTTCCAAAGTAATCAGTAGCTCACAAATCAGGAGGGCAGAGGACAGAGCAAAACTAGTTCTACACCAGTTTAAGAGCAATGCTCTTTGCAATGGAAATTTCCCTCCCCAAAGAGATCCACCAAAAACCGGCTTCATGATAATCTTGGGAACAATCTGACTTTGCTTTATTACTATTATTTTTTAACTTCATTAACATTGGGGCACCTGGGTGGTTCAGTTGATTAAGTGACTGCCTTCGGCTCAGGTCATGATCCCGGAGACCTGGGATCGAGTCCCACATCGGGCTCCCTGCTTGGCGGGAAGCCTGCTTCTCCCTCTCTCACTCCCCCTGCTTGTGTTCCCTCTCTGGCTGTGTCTCTCTCTGTCAAATAAATAAAATCTTAAAAAAAAAAAAAACTTCATTAACATTAACTTCAGTCAAATTCAAACAAAAACACTGTGGGAGAACTGACTAGACCTAATTTCCTTTTGCAATTTGTCTGAAAGTGCTTGCTTCTGAGATGTGCCACAGATGCTGCTCTCCAGGGGAATTTCAACTCCCCCAAACCTCCTGGGGTGGGGAGGGCAGGGCTTCTCCAGGAGCACAAGGTGCATTTTAAAATTGGTTAATTCCTGGCTGTAGGTGAAGGTATGTATATATAATCCTTTCTAAAACTCAAGGATTGCTTCAAAGAGGGGGTTAGCAGAGATAAGGAACCAGACAAAGACCTTCTTACTGTTTTATCCATCAACACACTCCTTAATTTAAAGCAAGCTAAGCCTCACAGAAAAGTATAAATCTTCAAACTATTGAGATTCCATACCCAACCCTTCCCCATCATAGGCTTGCTATTCTCAGAAGAGGGCATGCCAGGTTGTATACTTCTACAAAGTATTCTGTGCCTTAGATCAGAATGATCAGAATTTGGAAACTAAAGCCATGATCTATTTCACATTAAAGAAAGCAAGTTTGTTATAAATCCCATCAGAAAGTAGTCAATATATCTGTTGTATTTACAGATTCCAACATGAGATCTGAGGTATAGCATATGTTCTGCATTAACAGATACTGCATTTCTGAGTGGCTGCCTTTCTCCACAACTCTAATATTCAAACCAAATATTAAATGTTTTCAAAATACTGAATGAAATCTAATTTTTAAAATGAAGGCAACTGACCCCTCATTCAACGTATGTCTCCCACTTCTGGGAGAAAACAATGAACCACAAAGCAAAACACAATAATCAGCTTCCTACTTTTAGGCGCTCCACCCTCCCCCCCATGAGTTTTAGGTTTAAAGTGAGGGAAGCAACCCATCAACTTAATTTTGTCAAGTTTCACAAGCTGAGAAATACTTTGGTAGTCCCTCCCTCATTCAAAACACTTATAGCTTATGCAGGAGATACTAAAAATGTATTTCTTAAGGAGCTGACTATAGAAAAGAAATACACTGTATACACTATTCACATGAAAAATCAGTGATATACCAACCATAAGTATCAAATGAAGAATATTACCTCACAGCAATGCCAAATCGTGACAGAAAAGTGCCATGGCCATCTCATGTATTCACTGTCTGTGCCACAAAATTCATTTGCATCTAAATTCTCATCTATCTCTTCTACTAAGGAAAAAAAAAGACTATTTTAAATAGTGCACAATGAAACAACTATGTTTAGAACAAATTGAGCTAGGAATCTTAAGGGCCAATGAGTCTAAAATCCAAACTAACTGTTCCAAGAGCAAAGAGATACTGTGGGAGGCACTTAGGCAAGATTTTACTACTCTAGATTATAAATCTCTTAGCACTGCTCTCAACAATTTGACCCAGCTTGAGGTTTCCTTGAAATCCAAAAATATGTGCCATCTTCTCTTTAGGTCTCAAATATTACCTACTGTCCCACAAAACTCAATGTCTAGAGTTGCCTGGGTGGCTCAAGCAGTTAAGCATCTGCCTTGGGCTCAGGTCACAGGATCCCATGGTTAAGGGATCAAGCCCGCACAGGGCTCCCTGCTCAGAGAGCCTGCTTCTCCCTCTGCCCCTCCCCCTCCATTTCCTCTCTTGCTCTCTCTCTCAAATAAATCTTTAAAAAAATAAGAAAACCACAATGTCTAAATGATACAAACCACATTCCAGATGTAACTGTAGAAAGTGAATATTTACGACTTGTGAGATATACTCCCATTATGAAGGCTAAGAAAACAACAGCCATCGTGGCCTCGTGGCTCTATTCCTAGTTCAAGGGCATGTCTGAAGGCCAGGTAAAAGAGCTGAATATATACAGTCCTCCTATTCCAATTACTAACAAGTTCAACTACCATACTGAGAATTCAATTTTTTTCCCTTTTGCAGCAAAGCACGTTTAGCAGAAATTGCTTTTTGTACACTTATATTGAGGCTCTGTAGTTCCCTTTTCACACCTCTCACCTCAGGATTAAAGGGGAAGTCTGGAAGTAAGGAAAGGCTGCAGAGCAGCTCCAATCAGGCACTGCTCTACCTATGACCTCAGGCGAGAAACAGGCTGGCCTCAGTTTAACTATAAATGTGAAAAATAAAAGGGTTTACCTATTTAAGTGACTGAGAAGGATCAAAGAGATAATCCAATTAGAGCAGCTGTGCCTGGCACACTGCATGCAGTGCCCAATTAGCTATTATCTCACTTTACTCTTAAAGCACTGAGGCATTGAAATCACTTGCACCTGAGTTCAGATTCCAGCTCTGTATTATTGAGTTCTGATGGATGGTATTTACTTAATTTCTTAGACCAAGGTATCTTAATCAAAGGCTTTATTTCACAGACCCCCTTGGCAGTTAAATTTCATTAGAGGTTAGCAAACAAAGATGCAACTTTTGCTTCTAAGTTTTCCCACTACTTGGTCCCAAGTTAAGAACCCCCTCTCTTAGAATAATCAAGTACAAAGGGCAGAGGGTAAAACAGCGCACTCTATGGAGTAGTTGTTTCTCTTCCTAGAAAGTTCTCTTAGGAAAAATATCTCAAATTTTATGTAGCCCAAACTTTAGCGTTTGAGCATCTATTTCTTTCACTGGTACACCTGGTTCTTCAGACCTGAAACATAGTTAGCCTTCTAAGACATCCCCAAATCACTATACTACATCCAATATCAACTCAAAGAGCTCTATTATTTTAAATAGGTGACACCAAACTGCTTTCTAGTAAAACTAAAAAGTTTAAAAAAGAACTTAAATACAACTGTAAGTTTCCCTTCGCACCAGCTGCTGTCACAACTAAAATGAACTCATACACAACAGTCTAAATCGTGTAATGATCACTAATGCCTTGTCATCACTCCTTAACACGTTACAAAAAAAGGAACCAACCATGGAGAGTCAGAGCCTGGGGTTCTTACAATAGCGTTCCTCTGACAGCAACTGCAATTCATTATCCTCTCCCCTCACCAACCCCGGTACATTCTGGGTCTTTGCCTACTCAGCAGATTCTCGCAAGCTGTGCCGCTTGATGTGGAATACATTTTCGCAATAAATTTTCGATCACTCACCAAATTCTCAACCACCTTCTCCATTAAGTGATTTCCAAAATTCCGATCAGAATACTAGCCTAGCCCCCCGCCACCCTCAAATCAGAAGACCCAAAGGGAGGTGCACAAAGAAACTAAATGAAAATTTGGGCAAAGGCAAACAAGTGAAAACAACTTAATTCCTCCGAGAATAACAATTATTTTGGAAGACGGAAGACTTTTAACTTTTAATTCAACCCCTCTACTCCGCAGGAATTATCCAGTACACCCTCCCAACTGTTTTTTGTTTTTGTTTTTGTTTTTTAATCTGACGTTAAGTAATGAACCACAGCATCGGGAATGATGAGAAAGCAATGACAAAGCTGCTTCCTGCCGGTCTTCTTCGCAGCACCCCAACCCTCCCTCCCCCACCCCTGCCCGCAACCTTCAATTCCCCTAGCCACGAACACATTTTAAAAAGTTTCTCTCCGTGCCCGGCTTACCTTGACTGGGCTGCCATAGTTCAGTTTTCAGAGCTCAAGGACCTCTGTCCATCGGAGCCTTCAAGCCGCGGCCCTTCTGCCAGCGCCGCGCTCACCATTTGCCGGGGCCGGGCGGAGGCGGTCTGCCTAGCGCGACTCCCGGGTGTTACGGGACTACCTGCTCCCGAGCCCGGGCGTCCTCAGCGCAGCCTCGGGCTCCGACCGTATTGGCTCGCGCTAATCCTGATGGACATCCGGGCACTGGGGCCTCTGCAGGCGAACTACACTCTGGACCAGCTCGGGGAACGTCGCGTCCGAATTCAGAGCCAGTGAGATCCCTCGGGGCGATTTCGCAGAAAGGAAACCCAAGAAGCCCACGTCCACAGCCCACCAGCGCACAGCTCCCACCGAGCGGCACTAGAGCTCGGGCCAGCGTCGGAAGAGAAGCGGAATCGTCTTTTTGGCTCCCTGAAAGTTGTCCGAGTTCGCCTGAATACCCCCTGCCAAGAAAGTTCTGGTGGTACGATCCGCCTCCTTAAATGGGCACGGCGCTCCGGCGGCCCGAG
The DNA here is from genome assembly GCA_004023965.1 of Spilogale gracilis. Classification (NCBI taxonomy): domain Eukaryota; kingdom Metazoa; phylum Chordata; class Mammalia; order Carnivora; family Mephitidae; genus Spilogale; species Spilogale gracilis. Next base: position 63,380 of record PITA01002224.1, read on the forward strand.
CCCGAGGCTGCGCCGGGCGGGGGCATCCAGCCCGAACGCCGACGCAGTCCTGCTCGCTCGCTCACGGCCGAGCCCCGCCTGCAGGCTCCTGGCTAGTGCTCTCTTGCCAGGTTTTAACAATGTACAAACACACCGCGGGAACACAGAGTACCCGGCCGCTCAGAACTCCAGCTCCAATTTGAATATTTGTTGAATATTGGGCCCCAAAAGGCTGCAGTGAGCAAGGAACAAAACCACAGCAGCAGTAAACCACGTCCGCTCCTTTTGATCATTCCAATACTTGCAGTCAGGAAATGTGCAACTAACGCACTCCTGTTTTACTTTGTTCGCTTTCAGTTTTGATTTCATTACATTGAGAAAACATTTACACGACGCCCTTCCCTTTTTTGGACCACATACAGGCTACAAGGTAAACTAACTCATTTAGGGATTGGCGTTTAAAAAAACAATCACTGGGGATGCAAACCAATGATGCAGTAACTACTATGTTAAAAGTATAAACCAAAACCTACCAAGAGGACCAGAGAAGGCATTTGAACACTGCCTAAAGGTAAGCAGGGCAAACCTCTGGAAAGCAGAGCGGAAGGAGGCTGTGCTACCCTGTCTCCCAGGTCCGCAGTGCACTGTAGGAACTGGAAACGCTTAAATGAATGCCTGCCCTGGAGACTCCTCAGTTCCACCTGGAACCCTACCAGGGGCTGTCCACCTCAAAAAGAGATACTCCAGACCGTATTACTAACAAGCCAAGCAATGCCGGCATGTTGACCTCTTGCAAGAAAAAATACAATGCCGGGAGGAACGCCCAGTGCATCTTTATGTGTGGTTCTCAAAGTGTGATTTGTGGACTCCAGGGAGTCCCCAAGAACTTCTCAGAGGTCAAAACTATTTTTAGAGTAACACAAAGACATGATCTGTTTTTTTCACTGTGCTGACATTTGCACTAATGGTGCAAAAGCAACTGTGGAGTAACTGCAGCCACCTTTACACCAACCAAGGCAGTGGCTGCAAACAGGAACTGGAGACATTGCATTCTTCACCACCACACATTAGCAGTTAAAACAAGGGTCTTTTCCGAATGTCTTTAATGAAGCAAGCAGTAGAAATTATGCCTTTCGTAAGATCTCAACAAGGCCTTGAGCAGAGGTCTTTTTGATGTTCTTTGTGACAAAATGAGAAGTACACATGAACCACTCTGCTCCTGCAGAGTGAAGTAAAGGAAAGCACTTGTGTAATTGAGTTGTGAGCTAAACCAGCTATTTTGTCACAGACTACCATTTTTACGTGCAAGAACAATTGATGAACTGTGGTTTTTCCTACTTGGGTTTTTGGCAGTCATTTCCTCAAAAATGAACAAAGTGAGTCTGTTTCCTTAAGGAAAACAACTGACAGTATTTATTACCAATGATAAAATCTGAGCTTTTAAGCATTTCGGAAAACTTTACATCTGCACTGTGAGCTTGATAGCTTCTCAATAATTAAAAAACTTTTCCAATGAGATTGGAGGAGGATGCCGTCATAGCCCTGACGGATTCCATTTTGCCTTCAAATCTGTTTCCCTTAACTCTCCCCCCCCCCCAACTTTATCTCTTGATTCAGGCAAGGGACCTAGTGGGCAAAACATCCAGTGATGGGAACCGAAACTACCCCCTCAAGCAATAGGGGCTGCCCTGACACCAGCAAGACCCTGTGTGATTGACCCCAAGACAATAATCAACCTGACCTTTTGCTGCTCAGCTGTAGAGTAGCCACCAATCTTTGTTCTGCATTTTCCCTATATAAACTTAGACATATTCTCAGCACCTTGGAGACAGTTCTTAGGACATCAGCCCACTGTCTTCCTGGTGCTGGCTCCACTGAAATAAATTCCTTTCTTGTTTCACCACCCCTGGTCTCTCAGCTTTTAGATTTTATTAGCGCTAAGTGGCAGAACCTGGTTTGTTTGCCCTCCCCTCCTACCGACACCCCCCTCCCCATGCCCTAGGCCAGGTGTTCCTGCACCCCTGGGCCAGTAACAAATTTTCTGGTGAGTCAGCCAGGAGCTGTGCTTCCGTTTGGTCCAGCCCTCTTAGGATTCCTGGGTGGAGCAGTCGGCTGCAGAGCGCCAGGGCTGGCCTGTTCATTTCCCAAATCAGGGACGACAGGTCGGAGACAACCACTAGACGTGTAGACCTCAGACTGCTCAGAGCGTGAGAACAGCAGTCCCTTACAGCTGCCAAAACTTGTTTTGGGGACACTCCTTTCTGCTCGCCCCAGATAGGCACGAACTGCCTTCGCCACACTTGGTGAACTGAGGAGTAACTGGGCCCTGAAATATTTAGTTGCTAGTAAGTTCCACCATTGTGCACGCTGGGCCCTGTCCTTTCTAGTTCCCTGTCGTCTGAGCTCCTTGAAACCATTCTGGTTTTGTATGGATCATTCATATTTTTTGCAACAAGGAATTTATAGAATTTGCCATTAGAGTTACCATTAGAAGAAGAGAAGGGAGGAGTGGCAAGTAGGGAAGTCAGGATATGTATTTGTAAGATCTCTTGAAGTGTGTGTTAAGAATAGGAAGTCCTATTTCTATATCCTCTCACAGCCCTCTAAGAAGAATATTGGTTGACTAGTCTATTTTTAGCTATGAACATATGAGGAAAAAGAAGATGGTATTTGACTGTAACACTGGCTGGCCCATGTGTATGTTAAGCTCAGAGGAAAGATGCTACAGAAGGGCTTAGAGTTCTCCCTCCCATTCAGTTACCACCAAAGAGGAGGTTTTGATTTGGCTCTCTTAGCTTGTCTAGAAGCTGTCTGGTTCAGTCAGGGAAGCCCCGACTTCTGAGAAAGAATGAATGCTAACAGAGGTATTCTGAGCTTCATTTAGTGTTTCTTCTGTGTTCTTTCTGAACTTTTGCCTAGGAAGATGGGAGATACTTCTGTTTCCAAAGAAAGTACATTAGAACATACTCTGAATAAATGAGGCAGAGGGCTAAAAAGCAACCAGAGAAAAAGCTGTTTTGCAGGAAGGCAAGACAGGAGATGGAGATAAAGGAATGTTAGTCCAAACTCTGATCTACCTCCAGCCTTGCTGGGGCACCCCTCCCACCTCCTCTCCCACCTTCCTGTTTCTGTCCCAGCACTGGCTGGCTCACACAGCTGGCTCCTCATTATCCTTAGTGCTTCCCATACCACAGGCTCCTGCTCGCCCTACCTTCACCATCAAGGAGCAAAAAGCACCCTAAGCTGTTGGGCCCCCTCTGTATGAGGTACGAACTGAAGTACCTCCCCAGCGTGAACAAGTCCAGGGGCTCCCCTAGACTCAACCCATCTACTACAGATTTCCCCACAGGAGCCCCAGGTAACACTAACAGTGGGCAACAAATTGATGGACATTTAGGACACAGGTACAACATACCCGGTATTAAAGCTAATTCAAGGTTGTTGGTTTAATTAAAAAAGACATAACTCCAGAATTAAATATAAAACTCATTCTACCAAGGTTTATTAAAGGTCAAATAAGCTCATGTTATCTCTTTTGCAATTTGTCAGCAAAAAGATGACTCAAAGTGATGGTTAATTTAGTCTCTTCTCATGAAGTTTTCATGGGTAACTGTTAAGAGCAGGTAGATTTTTTTTTTTTTTATTGTTACTAAAATTTTTTTTTCCAGTGTTTCAAGATTCATTCCCCATTCCCCACACCCAGTGCTCCCCGAAGAGCAGGTAGATTTTTTAAAAGGTTTATAGGTAAACTATTTTTTAAGACTATTTATTTATTTATTTATTTATTTATTTATTTGTTTATTTAACAAAGAGAAACACAGCTAGAGAGGGAACACAAGCAGAGGGAGTGAGAGAGGGAGAAGCAGGTTTCCTGCCGAACAGGGAGCCCGATGTGGGGCTTGATCCCTGGGCTCTGGGATCATGACCTGAACGAAAGGCAGCCGCTTAAAGACTGAGCCACCCAGGTGTCCTCCCCTTTTTTTTATTTGCAAAAGAGAGCAAGAGTACATTCAAGAGCTAGGGGGGAGGGGGCGGGGGAGACCCAGAGGAAAAGCTAGAGAATCCAAAGCAGACTCCCCATGGAGCCCAGAGGCAGACAGAGGCCTGAGATCATGACCTGAGCGGAAATCAAGAGTCAGACACTGAACCAACTGAGCCACCCAAGCACCCTTATATGTAAACTTTTAAACAGCTTTCAAAATCTTTGGTAAACTAATACTTTGAAATTTCATTAGTTAAATAACAAATTGGTTTGAACTCATCGCATAGCTAAGTCTTTTCCTAGTAAGATAAAATACTGAAGCATTAATTCCTAAACACAGGTCTGTTTTTGGCTTCTTATTACAAAGAAACTAAAGATAGTTGGGTCTACTAGTAAACGTATTTTATGCTTCATTGAAAGTTGTACTATGAAAAAAAGTTCCTAAAAATTATGAAATATATTCATAAATTTGCCACCCTAAAGAATTCTGGTGTAACAGAGAGTTCACAGTCGGTTATTAAAGTTTTCACTGGAGGGGCACCTGGGTGGCTCAGTTGGTTGAGCAACTGCCTTCAGCTCAGGTCATGATCCCGGAGACCCAGGATTGAGCCCCACATCGGGATCCCTGCTCAGCCGAAAGCCTGCTTCTCCCTCTCTCACTCTCCCTTCTTGTGTTCCCTCTCTGGCTGTGTTTCTCTCTGTAAAATAAATAAATAAAATCTTTAAAAGAAAAAAAGAAGAAGAAGGTTAAAGTTTCTCATTATTAAAGGAGCTAAGTCTTGCTAACAACTATGTAACCTGTAGAATCTCTTACTGCCACTTGGGTTAAATAAGTAAATGTTATATTTTTTAAAGATTTTATTTATTTATTTGGCAGACAGAAACACAGCTAGAGAGGGAACACAAGCAGGGGGAGTGAGAGAGGGAGAGGCCGATTTCCCACCAAGCAGGGAGCCCCATGCAGGGCTTGATCCTGGAATGCCAGGATCATGACCTGAGCCGAAGGCAGATGCTTAATGACTGAGCCACACAGGCGTCCCAAATATTATGTTTTATAATGATTGGGATTCTATCTAGGCATGTTTCTTTAAAACCTGAGGTTTTTTTGTTAAATAATAAAACCTGAGGTTTTTAACAAAACTTCCCTAAAATTCAAATTCTAAATGAAGTCTTTTTGACTAATTAGGCTTGTTTATTTGGTATGTTAAGTTGCATGGGAAGCACTGTCAGACAAATGATGGTAAACCTTCTTAGGTTATACTGCATGGGCAAATGCTATAACTGTCCTAGAAATTTTTTTAATTTTATTCATTTATTTGAGTGAGAGAGAGAGAGAGAGAGAGAGAGAGCACGAGCAGGCGGACAGGCACAGGGAGAAGCAGGCTCCCCCTGAGCAGAGATCCCAATGCAGAACTCAATCCCAGGACCCTGAGATCATGACCTGGGCGGAAGGCAGATAGATGCTTAACTGACTGAGCCCTCCAGACGTTCCTCTGCCCCAGAAATTATATGAAATTCTTAAAGTTTTAATATGTCCTGGTAAAAGGTCATCACTTGACATTCTACTTATTCAAATGCCATATGTCACAGAAAGAACGGGATCTCCTTGTCAACTGCATTATAATGAACTCCCATCAGATCTTTAACCAGATCCATCTTTGAGTCTTTTGTCATTTATGACTATTCTGATGCTCTCCCAAAACATGTTTCATCTTCAGGGAAATTCATGAAAAGGACTTTTGACAAATACGGGTTTCTGATATCCTTAGATCACAAAACTAAACTGGGTAAGAATTTCCAAAACTAATGGAAAAGTTGCAGTCAAATGGAACAAGATTTAATAACAAGGAAGTGAATGAATTGAGGAAGATGATTATACTTTTTATGACTCTCCTTTTAAACACTGTTTGTTCTCTAATGTTTGTGCTTCCAGATTTTTTTCTTTTTTTGATCTTTCAGATTTAAGGACATTTTTCCTTTAAAATATCTACAACTTACAGAAATATGATAAAATAGTCCTTTGTGAGTGTACAAAACGAATGGAAACATTAATCCTCTCTCTCTATCTGAACCCGCTAGAATTCAGAAACTCTCAGTATTCTTTCTTCCATGACAATTATAATTGTTTACAGAAGTTTAATAAGGATCTGTTCTCCTTCTAATGGAACACCATTGGAAACACTGGTTATATTACCAAGGCTTTGTGTGGAATGTCATATTTGAGAGAGACATACATAGACTCAAACATGACCACACGACTTGAAGAAACTGAAATTGAGGGGTGCCTGAGTGGCTTAGTCTCTAAGCATCTGCCTTCAGCTCAGGTCATGGTTCCAGAGTCCAAGGATGGAGCCCTGCATTGGGCTCTGTGCTTGGCAGGAAGCCTGCTTCTCCCTCTCTCACTCCCCCTGCTGTGTTCCCTCTCTAGCTGTGTTTCTCTCTGTCAAATAAATAAAATATTTAAAAGCAAACAAACAAACAAACTGAAATTGACTTTATGGAACCAATAGACCCCCTCGGAGATGTACCCCAATACTTTGCTTACAGAGTTCCCAGCAGCCTTACCAAGTGAGTCAAGAATGTCACTTCCTAGCAGATGCAGGAAACTTAAGATGCTTGGGGGACCTCAAGAAGAGAGGAATTCGGGACGCCTGGGTGGCTCAGTTGGTTGAGCAACTGCCTTCAGCTCGGGTCATGATCCCGGAGACCCGGGATCGAGTCCCACATCGGGCTCCCTGCTTGGCAGGAAGCCTGCTTCTCCCTCTCTCACTCCCCCTGCTTGTGTTCCCTCTCTTGCTGTGTTTCTCGCTGTCAAATAAATAAAATCTTTAAAAAAAAAAAAAAGAAAAGAAGAGAGGAATTCACCCAGATCTCCAGGTACGGCAGTAGGATCTGATGGCATGTATTTGGCCTGACTTCTCACCTTGAGAGGCTATTAAAAGTTCAATCTGAAATTCCTTATTAAAAATTCCAGCAAGGGGCATCTGGGTGGCTCAATCAGTTGAGCATCTGCCTTCAGCTCAGGTCATGATCACAAGATCCTGGAATCGAACCGATGTCAGGTTCCCTCCCCAGTGGGGAGCCTGCTTCTCCCTCTCCTTCTGCTGCTCCCCCTGCTTGTGCTCTCTCTCTCTCTATCAAAAAAAAAAAAAGGCTCCAGGAAAGCAGATTTAAAAGTACTTATACAGCCAATTCTTGCTGAGCTTATGTAAATAATTAGGCCACGTTTGTTAAAACTGGACTTGTTTTACAGACTAGTCTTTTTTTTTTAATATTTTATTTATTTATTTGACAGAGAGAGATCACAAGTAGGCAGAGAGGCAGGCAGAGAGAGAGGAGGAAGCAGGCTCCCTGCTGAGCAGAGAGCCCGATGTGGGCCTCCATCCCAGGACCCTGAGATCATGACCTGAGCTGAAGGCAGAGGCTTTAGCCCACTGAGCCACCCAGGCACCCACAAACTAGTCTTACTTTGGCTATCTTTGTTGGAAATGAGAAAAATGATGTCTCAATAACACTTTGTGGATGTTAGATTCTAGTTTTGATGGTCTTTAAAGGTCTGTTGTTCACCTAACCTACATTGCTTGAGGTAAACTTCAGAGAAATTGCCACAATAACTCACGTACAATCTTCAGATCTGTTACTCTGTGGGGATAATAAAAGGACCAATGGGCATATGACTGAACAGTGGGACAATGGGAGGCACTTGTTTGTTAGGAGTTCCTACCACTCCCTTCTCAGTCCACATTAAATCTGAAGTTGCTCATTGGACCAACTCTCTCAAATTATTCACTGAGGTCACATAGGACCTCTCTGGGGAAATATAAGATGGAGATGAGTATTTCTTTGGGTACACCTTGCTCCCCTGGTGGGAAGTTGCAGCTCATCACCACGTGTTTGCCTTGGTAAAGGTACAGATAAACACCACCCCCACCCCGCATGTGGGAAATACAGGACATGGAGGAATGGAGTGGCTAACTGCTGAGCACGTCCAATGTGGTAAAGCTGCTCCCCTATGTAATGAAAAGCTGGATGGTATTTGGGGATTATCTCAGGCAATTCCTGACAACTGTGTAACTCAACTCACCTTCATGGAGTCTATGTGGCTGGGATGGCAGAAATCACTCCTCGAAAGGCAAGTGTACCCTACTCTACGGGGTTAGCTATGGACTTGTAGAAATAATGGATGGCTTTACCTTCCTTATGACTGGATAAGTTGATGTACTTGGGGATGAGTTATCTCCCACTAATTATGTTCAAGTTAAATCCCAATGATTTCTCATAACTGAGATGTTGTTAAACTCAATATCAGGCAAAGAGGGCTTCTTGATGGTTTTATCCCTTAGCCATATTTGTTCCAGGAGCTGCCTCGATCAACGTAGGGGGCTTTAACCAAGCATACAACAGCCAGCTTTATGCAAACCCAGCATGCAGTCACTCTCCTAAACGATGAAATCACACACATTCAAAAGGTAGCCCTTCAAAACTGGATGGTCCTTGACATTCTGACTGCAGCCCAAGGAGGAACCATGCTCTCATGAAAACAGAATGTTATGTCTCTATTCCAGATTACTCTAAAAATGTAACTGAAGCCATGAACGATTTAGACAAACACATAACTGCTACGGATGCCCTACTTCTAGATCCTTTCAGTAGTTAACTAAATTCTATTCCTTTTAAATGGAAATATGCCTGCTAAGCATTGCTGTATTTCTTGTTCTCTTTGGCTGCTGTTTGACTCTGTCTTTGCCACAAAGCAGCCCATGCTGGTACTAGCTCAGAGACGGCCTTGTTGTCCTCCTCAGCAGGAACACAAGAAACCAAATTCTCTTAACCTGTCAAAATCTTCTATTCTAAAATTCCTACATTATCCTAGTAGTTACAGCAGAAATGACTGTCGTCCCTCCTCCTTCTGTTGAAATGGAATGATGAGGTGGCAGTGAGGATTTGAAGGAGGACCCAGTCATTGCCCTGACTGACTCCATTTTGCCTTCAACCTCTTCCTCCTAATGGCTTTGCTGTTCCCTCCGGCTTATCTGTTGACTCAGGCAAAGCCCAGCAGGCAAAACATCCTGTGCTGGGAACCAAAACTACCACCTCAAGCAATAAATTACTCCCCTGATGCTAGCAAGACCCCACATGAATGACCCCAAAACAACAGTCAACCTGACCTTTGCTGCTGCTCCAAGTACCTACTGATCTTGGTTCTGCGTTTTCCCCACCCATATAAACTTAGAAGTATTCTCAGCATCTTGGAGACATTCTTAGGACATTAGTCCTCTGTCTTCCCAGTGTTGACCCCACTGAAATTCCTTTCTTCTTTCCCCACCACTCATCTCTCAGCCTTTAGATATTTTTAGTGGCAAGGGGCAGAACCTGGTCTTTTTGCCCCCCAGGTGTTCTTGCACCCTTGGGCTCCCATAACAAGATGTGGGAAATAAATGTGATTTGAGAAGATCTGCATGACTTTGTGACCAATATCTTCTGATACAAAGTCATGCATGGGTAGAAGATTCACGGAAAGTATAAGACAGATCAATGGATTTTAACATATCAAACTAAAAACAAAACCCCCTCAGTGACAGGATATCAGATTCCATATTGCAACTAAGCTTTAAGAAAATTGGACTTGTAGTCAGGAAACAACAGATGTTGGCAAGGATGTGGAGAAAGGGGAACCCACCTACCTTGTTGGTGGGAATGCAAGCTGGTGCAGCCACTCTGAGAAACAGTATGAAGGCTCCTCAAAAAGTGGAAAATAGAGCTACCCTATGACCCAGCAATTGCACTACTGGGTATTTACCCTAAAGATACAAATGTAGTGATCCAAAGGGGCATGTGCACTTTAATGTTTATAGAAGCAATGTCCACAATAGCCAAACTATGGAAAGAAACTAGATGTCCATCAACAGATGAGTGGATAAAAAAGATGTGATTAGGGGCGGCTGGGCGGCTCAGTTGGTTAAGTGACTGCCTTCGGCTCAGGTCATGATCCCGGAGACCCGGGATCGAGCCCCACATCAGGCTCCCTGCTCGGCCGGAAGCTTGTTTCTCCCTCTGTCACTCCCCCTGCTTGTGTTCCCTCTCTGGCTGTGTTTCTCTCTGTCAAATAAATAAAATATTTAAAAAAAAAAAAAAAAGAAGATGTGATTGACGCACGTGCATACACACACACACACAATGGAATACTATGCAGCCATCAGAAAAACAAAATCTTGCTACTTGCAATGACGTGGATGGAACTAGAGGGTACTATGGTAAGCAAAATAAGTCAACCAGAGAAAGACAATTATCATATGATCTCTCTGATATGAGGAATTTGAGAGAGTGGGGGATTGTGGGGGGTAGGGAGGGAAAAAAATGAAACAAGATGGGACCTGGGAGGGAGACAAACCATAAGAGACTCTTAACCTCAGGAAACAAACTAAGGGCTGCTGGGGGTGGTAGGGGAGGGATAAGATGCTGGGTTACGGACATTGGGGAGGGTATGCGCTATGCTTAGTGCTGTGAATTGTGGAAGACTAATGATTCACAGACCTGTACCCCTGAAGCAAATAATACATTACATGTTAATTTAAAAAAAAAAAGAAAATATGACTTGTGTAGTTTTGGTATAGTATCAAAGGATGCATTAAAATACTGCCCCCCTTTTCTGTGTGAGGCTGGATCTTCTTCATAGATTTCAACCAAAACAACACTGCAACAGATTGAACATATATGAGAATCCAGCTTCCTTCTACTGTATTAACCTTCTGTTGGGTTAACAGCAAAGAGATTTTCATACATAAAATAATGTCATAATTGTTATTAATTTATTTTATAAGTAGTTTCTCAATAGGAAAGTATTTAAATCAACATTATTATTTTCAATATTTAGTTTTAAATATGTCCATTTTTATTTTTTAATAAAATATTTTATTTATCAGAGAAAGAGAGAGAGAGAGCATAAACAGGGGGAACAGCAGACAGAGAGAGAAGCAGGTTCCCCACTGAGCAAGGAGCCCAATGCAGGACTTGATCCCAGGACCCTAGGATCATGACCTGAGCTGAAGGCAGACACCTAACTGACTGAGCCACCCAGGCATCCCACAGGTTTAATATTTAATACAGTAAGTATCAATAGATAAAACCCATGTATAATAAAACTCAAAACTCTTTGGGGTTCTCAATATTATTGTGAGGCACCAATTTTTCCATGTCACTTGCTAATACTTTCATGTCCCCTTCATCTCTCTACACTCATCATGGCTTCTTTTGCACTACAGGTAATATTCTTATAACTCATCCCACATAACCTCTAAGCACCTACATCAGCTTTGAAAAAATATGGTCAGATCACCTGGGGCTTGTGTTAAAAACACAGTGGAGTCTAGAACTACTGAATCAAAGTCCTCGTGGGCTGAAGTACCAGGGACATGCATTTCAGCACATTCTTCAGGTAACACTTGTCTTTTTCTAGGTGAGAACCACTTACCTAGATCATGCATATTTAGAAAATAATATCAAGAGCTTTTTGATTCACTATTGGTTTATAATCCCCAAATCATTTTGTGGCTCAGGGTTGGAAGGCATTTATCTTCAGATAAGTAGAGGTCAGAGACCTCTATCAAACAATGAAATACCACTGCACACATATATTCATAGTAGAGTGATAAACCTTCAAGGAAACAAAGTATAAATTCAGGAAAAAAGTTCTACTCCTAAGAATTTTCTGCTTGCCATTTCCCCCCAGTTCTCTCTTGTTCTTCTCAATACCAACTAGGATCATCCGTACTTTGAACAAAGTGGTATCAGACATTTAAGAAGAAACAGTATTCCATAAAAGCATTTACTCAGAGTCTCCATTTACCACAGGTTAGAAACATAACATCAGGAATCCTAAAATTACATGTCTCCTCTGTGAACTGTGTTAATTGTTCTGGCACTATTTAAATATGAAGAATTGAAAGAATACAGCAAACAGTTCCCTAAAAGGAAAAAGGGAATCACCAGCTCATGATTATACCTAAAATTACCCAGGCTGTCAAAACTGTTTGTAAATCAGAGAGGGTAATTTAAAACTGAAGCGGGATTATATTCAACTTGTAATAGATCTAAAAATACTAGAGGAAAGCACAAGAGAAATTTTCTGGAATTAGATACTGTCTGTGACTGAGGTAGAGCAATACAAACATGGGTGTTATTGTTTCCAAGCATTCTGAAAACACCACAGTGTCCCAACCACAGACTTGTTCAGTAATGAAACTGAACAAAGATTTTTAACCTTTGCGGGGGTGGAGGGGCACAAAGTTCTTTGGCTTTCCGATGAAGCTTGAGGAGAAAGCCCCACGCACACATCTGTTATACTTTGATGTGTTCATGATCACCCTCGTATCCACTGAGGGTTCTGCAGACTTCAGGTGAAGAATCGCTGGGCCCGGAAGTACGCTCAAACTGGACCAGCTCATAGACCCAACCCAGCTTACAAGGAAGAGGTAAGATCACCTATCAATCTTCACTGCCCCTTTAAAAAGGGAGCTATCTTACTAATTGCCCAGTGCAATGAAGAATTGTTAATGAAAACAGAAAGATGTTAAACCAAAACACCTTCTAAACAAAATAACAAGTTTCTCTCTATAGTGAGAATATGCTGATCAGTCTACACTTTCTGAATTAATCCTACAGTGACCAAGTATGCTAGAACCAAAAGGTACACAGTTTATTTATTTGACACACAGAGAGATCACAGGTAGGCAGAGAGGCAGGCAGAGAGAGAGGAGGAAGCAGGCTCCCTGCTGAGCAGAGAGCCTGATGCGGGCCTTGATCCCAGGACCCTGAGATCATGACCTGAGCTGAAGGCAGAAGGTACACAGTTTAATAGGGTAGACTTTACAAGATGAGTGGGACAGACTATTTAACAATCCAAACTATGTTCTTGAATCACAAGAGTGTCTTTCTTTTAGCTTTGTAAGTTAATGGCCTTGTATGGCATACCTAACACATTGTTAAGTACAGTCACAAATAGGTACTAGATATTGTTATCCAAGAGTGAAAATAGAACCATCTTTCCAGTGCTCCATTATCTATCTGGCAAAATACACAGGCATATGTTTAAAATATGTGTGTATTTACATTTTTAATTTTTAAAAAAATTTAGAAGGCAAAACCTTTCTAAAATACTTTAGCTGAAATTAAAGGAACGAGGGAGAAGGTTGCCTTAATCCAAACTGTAAAATGCCTCATTCAATGTACTATACGCATTTGGTCCACAAGTCATTCAATGATTCTACTCCTTCATAGCATTTTGGGTCTAAAAGTTACATAGGTCAAATCTCCTAAGAATTGTTATTTCATTTCAGTAGAATGTTGTTTAATGAGGACTCCAATACTCACCTCACCAACAGAAGACTGCTCAAGGTTACCACTGGAAGATCTCAAATAAAGCAGACACAGAAAAAGGGGGAAGAAGCAAAGGAGGAGAAAAAAGCTGAGCAGTCCGAGGACGGCAGAACTATCAGGGAAAACTGTATCATAATAATCACTGGAAATTAACTGGCTCCCCCTTCAGCTATGACCTCAACACAGAGCAGTCCTCCCCTCACCAGTCTTGAGAAAACCCTCTTCTTCCCCGGACACTATTCCAAAGCTTTATTCCACAACTCTCAGGTCCTCTACTATGGACTTCAGACTGGTGTTCCAAGGAAATTCGCAAGAGGTATGAGGGCACAGGTTTTAGGTAAAGCTCTTTCCAAGGTCCTTAACTTCCAAATGCCCTCTTGAGGCTTTCCTCTCACTTCCCACTTGCCTTTCCCTACCTGAACAAGAAAAGCAGGCCTCTCCCTCATCCCAGATCAAGCAGACCCTGCTCCGGGGTATAAACACCTCTGAGTCCCCAGAGGAACAGATCTATGTACGAGAATCCCTGAGCTCAAATCGGGAAATATTTATGGGTGATTCCTCATTAAAGGCATCCAGGTAACCAACCTGCAGCAAGGCCCATGCCTTCTCTATCTAGCTATACAGAATTATAAAATGAGGTAGAAGATTTTCTCTCATAGGTTTGAAAATGAAGACTTGCAGTTTTTCAACATTCTGTTGGGGGGATAGTGTACACAAGCAAAAACGTTTAGGACTATCACCCAACTTCTGCTCACTCTTCACTGAATGAATGTCTTTTTCTCTGCCTCTAGTTTACACTTTTTTTCCATGTCTCCTTCTACATGTGCATTGTTAGAACAACTCTCCTCACCATCCCCAGGACCCCTGCTCTTCCGTACCAATGATTTATTCTCAGCCTACAAACAAGCTCAAGTTTCCAAAACCCCATCCAATACACACACACACACACAGCACCTTAAAAAATTGTTTTTTTGGACTTTCTTTATTGAGAGAGAAAGAGACATCTCGAGCAGGGGAGAAGGCTACAGGGAGAAGCAGGGAGCCCAATGTGGGGTTTGATCCCAGGACCCAGACATCATGACCTGAGCCAAAGGCAAAGGCTTAACCAACTGAGCCACCCAGGCATCCTAATTTTTTTTTTTTAAAATAATTTTAGGGGTCGCCTGGGTGGCTCAGTTGTTAAGCATCTACCTTCGGCTCAGGTCATGATCCCAGAGTCCCAAGATGGAGCCCCACAATGGGCTCCCTGCTCAGGGGGAAGCCTGCTTCTCCCTCTCTCACTCCCCCTTGCTTGTGTTCCTTCTCTAGCTGTGTTTCTCTCTGTCAAATAAATAAATTAAAATCTTTAAAAAAAAATAGAATAATTTTAGATTTGCGGAAAAGTTACAAAGAATTCCCATATACCTCCCTAGTCAGTTTTTCCATTTTCACATCTTATAGCACTATTTCTCATTTGCCAAAACTGAGATATCAACACTGGTATATTACTTTGAATTCTAGACTGTTTTGAATTCCGTTTTTCCATTAATGGCCTCTTTCTGTTCCAAGAGTCAATCAAGGCTATCACACACTGTACTCTGTGACAATATCTGTGTTTTTCTTGGCTTTTCATGACCTTCACAGTTTTGAGGAGTTCAGGCCAGGTGTGCTGTGGAATGTCCCCTCCCGTCTCTACCGATCTGGGTTTATCTGATGTTTTCCCTTCAAGGAAAGGAGGGAATTACATTCCACCTCCTGTACAGTGTGCATGGTAGCTATACATCCTATTTGGAATTCTTCTGTGGGAAAGATTAGCTTCTTCTCCACTTATTAACTTATATAATCATTTCTTTTTTATTTATTTTTATTTTTTATTACATTATTTTATTTTTTCTAATCATTTCTTTATAGCAGTATGGGCTCATGATTATTTTATCCTTTAGGTTATAGTTCAGTGCTATTTGATTTATTTTAGTCATCAAATTGTTCCAGTCCTGGCCACTGAGTACTCAGGTTAGCTCTCTGTCCCTTTGATTTGCTCCCATCCTCTTGTCTTTGGAGCACTTCCCTACCTTCTGGTCCTACAAGATATGCCAGGCTTATCTATTTTTCTCAACCCCAGTTCTAGAATCAGCCTTTTCTCTCACATATCAGTCTCCTCTTCTTAAAAGCTACCACCTGGGGAACCTGGGTGGCTCAGTTGGTTAAGCATCTGACTCTTGCTTTAAGCTCAGGTCATGATCTTGGGGTCATGATCTCAACATTGTGAGATGAAGCTCCACATCAGGCCCCACACAGGGCTCCCTGTTTAGCTAGGAGTCTCCTTCTCTCCCCCCTTCCCCCTCTTCTTCTCTCTCCCCGTCTCCTTCTTTTCCCTTTGCCCCTCCCCCTGCTCTAGCTCTCACTAAATAAATCTGGAAAAAGAAAAAGAAAGAAAGAAAAGGAAGGAAAAGAAAAAAATCTATCAACCCATCTCCTGCCATCCTAGCCAAACTTCCTAAATGAAGAGTAGTTGGCTTCCTTGTGATGTCAGTGACCACTGTCCTTGAAGCTCTTCTCTGTGGACTTTTACGATGCCACTCTATTTTGGGGGAACTCATTTTATAATCTTTCTGCTCATACATCCAGAATTCATTATAAGACATTAGAAAACTTCACTTAACTCAGTCTCTGTATGTGGCTTGGACAACATCATCAATGACTCTCCAAAAGTTTAACTCAGCCCACACCTCTCTCCACAACTCCAAGTTCATTCTTTCTAGCTGTCCAGAAACATGATGCTGGGTATGAAAAGGCACTTGGAAGGCTGTCCAAAATGGACCATTCACTTAGGAAGATGCCAAGAGACACCTATTACTCAGCTTGAGCTGCTGATTGAGTCTGCAAAGGGCATTTTCTCAATAAAGGAGATAATGTTTCCCACCCCAAAGAAGGGCTGGGAAAGAACTGAGAAAGGAAGGCTAGAGTTGGTTCCATTCTTGCAAATAAAAGCAAAAGGTGGAATTTAAAAAGGGCGTCCAGTTAGCAGATCAGGAGGGACATGAGTAACAAAACTAAAAAATGTCATTATCGTCATAATGTGTTTAACTGTAATGAACAGCAATGAACATCTTAACACCCACTTCCTTACATTTTTGACCAGCAAAAACCAGTGAGTGTGCACCATAACAGGTGGTGCGTGGAGTAGAGTAGGGACACCTTAAAAAAAAAAAAAGGCAAAGCAGTGAAGGAAAGAGACAAAGTCAGTCTGAGAAATGGCCACAGGCCAGATGGTGACCCCCAGCAACTCCCACTCATCAGGGCCAGAATTGATCTAACCCCTGCTCCATCCAACCCATTCCTCTCCCCTTGCTCCCTTGGTTAGCCACCAGTATCCAAAACCCAAACAAAAGATCAGTTACTCCTTTTCCTGGTTCCTTCTCCACATGTAATCACTACCTGAATCACACAGGCCTCTTGAGATACTAAAAACACAAAGCTGCAGGGGTACAGGGATGGGGTCTCTTCACTTGAAATATTTCTCTATTATTTCCAATTTAAGTATTGTTATTTATTTATTTTCAGAGAGAGAAAAGAGAGAGCACACCCACAGCAGAAGGGTGGAGCGGGGAGAATCTCAAGCAGAGCCCGCTGAGGAGCCACACCCAAAGCTGAGCCCACGACCCTGACACCAAGAGACATGTTAACCAAAGGTGCCACCCAGGCACCCCTCTATTATTTTCCATTTATACGACTAGTCTCTAAGTGCTTTATCTTCCCCTGGGTTGAATATGCTTCCACCCTCCTGTTTTACAAAAATATTTAATGACATGAGAAGATATTATAATACAGTGTAAGGGATAGGGGGAAAAAACAATCACAAACCAGTGCATTTGTTAGGAACCCACTTCATCAAAATTTAATTGAATATGCTTATTAAAAAGATCAACTGGGCCTCTGTACCAAAATGCTAGCCATAGATATTTATCGATGGAGGGAGCAAATGGTTTGTCTTATTCTGGGCATTTAAATATTTTCTAGGGGTGCCTGGGTGGCTCAGTTGGTTAAGCTACTGCCTTTGGTTCAGGTCATGATCCTGGAGACCCGGGATCAAGTCCCACATCAGGCTCCTTGCTCGGCAGGAGGCCTGCTTCTCCCTCTCTCACTCCCTCTGCTTGTGTTCCCTCTCTGGCTGTGTTTCTCTCTGTCAAATAAATAAAATCTTTTTTAAATTAAAAATAAATAAATAAAATAAATATTTTCTAATTATTATAAAATGAACACACAGCTGCATTCCTAGTCTTTAACAGCAAAGCAAAACAAAATCACAATTATTATAAAAACTAAACTGTAATCAGGGGTGCCTGGGTGGCTCAGTCAGTTAAGCAGCTGCCTTTGGCTCAGGTCATGATCTCAGGGTCCTGAGATCAAGCCCCTGCTCCCTCTGCTGCTCCTGCTGCTTGTGCTCTGTCACTCATATGCTCTCTCTCTCAAATAAATAAAATCTTTAAAAAACTAAATAAATAAACTATAATCAAATCTCAGTTCTAGAAAGGAGACCAAGGTCATCTAATCCACATCTCTACGCAAGAATGCTCTTTCTCTACCTAGACTAGTCTGTTTGTAGATCTCCGCCAACATCTACTGTAATTAAAAGGCAGCTCTTCCCACTGCTGGCCAGTAATCAGTCCAGAAAGTTCTGTGCTGCACTAACCTAAAATTGGCTTCCCTGCAGCCACCATCCATCGGTTCTTCTTCTGCCCTCTTGATCCTAAATGTAGCTGTCCAGCTTTCTTATGCTTACTGTTTGAGGGTATTTCTTAATCTATCCTTTTCCCTTATACCTATGCATGTTTTTATATCTAAAAATGCATCTCGGGGTGCCTGGGTGGCTCACTTGGTTAAGCAACTGCTTTCGGCTCAGGTCATGATCCGGGAGACCCCAGATAGAGCCCCGCAACAGGCTTCCTGCTAGGCGGGAAGCCTGCTTCTCCCTCTCTCACTTCCCCTGCTTGTGTTCCCTCTCTAGCTGTGTTTCTTTGTGTCAGATAAGTAAATAAAATCTTTAAAAAAAAAAAAAGCATCTAAAAAACCAAAATCTACTGTAAGGGTATCGTGTTGGGCGAAGCCCAGTCTGCTGGGTCTTTACTTGTAACTGAAATGTTCAGTCATTTATTTTCATTATTGATGTTGTTGGGTTTAAATTCGACCAACTTGCTCTTTGTCTTCCATCCACCACTCCTCCCCAGATTCCCGTTGCAACCTTTCCTGCATTCTTCTGCAGATTTTCAGGCCCCACCCAAAACCTACACAATCAGAAAATGTGGGAGGGCCCAACAACTGATATTTCCACAGGCTATCTGGGTGATAAGTGTTCTACGCGAAAAGTTTAGAAACCACTGCTCTAGGGCTAATAGAATGCATCCTTAACGTACCAAATTCTAATTCGAGTCCATCTTGTACCTATTCCCACCTGACACTTTCATCACCTAATTCCTTTTGGAAATTAAAACTAATCACAAGGTCTTCTAGAACCCCTACCATTCTCTTAGTTCAGGTTCTTTCTGTTATATCATGATTTTTCTTTTCAATAGCTTAAGAATTCTTTCCCTTGCCAACCTCTCCCTACTTAGCCTTCAACAGTACTGCCAGATTATATCATTCCTAAAATACACATCAGATGTTACTGTCTTGTGGGGAAAAAAGAAAATGAAAAGATAAAATGTGTGTTGCCTGTGGCCTCGAGGATGAAGACCATGCTTCTTACAGGGACATCCAACCCCACCCCCGTTGGGTCAAATTTCAGCAGCCCCTCTCCTCAGCCAACCCCCTCCCCATTACTTCCTCGGCTGATTGCCACAAACACCCTCCAGCCAGACGCCTTTCGTGCCAGCCATCTTTGTACAAGAGTGTGTGTTTTCTTGCTTGGAATGCTCCTTCCCACGTCTCCAGCTGGAGGCCCCCTACCATTTTTCGAATCCCAACCAATGCCGCTCTTCTCAGAAGCCTCCTCTGCTATCTTAACCTTCTTGCACTCCCACAAGCTCCTCGGTCTCACATGTTGCCGAGGCCCGAGGTGGGATAGGATCAAGGGGAACTGTGCTCGTTTGAGCGGAAAGGCCACCGAAAGATAACGCAGCTAACAGATAAGGAACCCTGCTCGCCGCAGCTGCGAGGCCTCTTCCCACACCTGAAGTGGAGGGACAGCTCTGCCCCGACCCATCAGAACCCGAGAAGCTCTCTTCATTATGTAACACTGGACTCTGCCCTAGGTCCACAAATGGAGATCAGTGAATGACTGTCGACATTTCAGAAAGTCCAAAGGAAATCCCATGTTTGCCCTTGGAAAGTATGTGCAGGACCCCGCTGTGGGCCTTTCTGTAGCTTAGGCGGGCTCCGTGGGCTAACACCGGGGAGTTCATGCTTCCTGGGAAGGCCGGCTGACAAGCGAATGCTGTTTGAATACTTTAAAAAAAGGAAGACAGCAAAGACGTTTAAATGGAGTTTCTTCAGTCAGAAGGACTCTTTCAAAACATGGGATCCAAAGGAGAAGGGAGAGAAAAAAAATAACAGAAAACAATGATAATTTAAAATGCACACAGAGGACATGATTTCGAAGACAGGTACTCCCCCACAGAGGTGAACTAATAATGAAAACTGTTCAGATCCTTCAGACTGAGCACGGGTCCACAGCCTTCACTCTACAGGAGAATCACTTGGGGAGCCCAGTAAGTTCCTGACACTTGGGGCCACACCTCAGAGGCCAATGACTCTTGGGAGGTGGGACCCCTCCCTACGTCAGTATTTTTTTTAAATGGCCCCAGGTGATTTAACGTGAAGCCAAGTTTGCAAGCCTCTGCTTTTGAGCCTTGCCACCTCTCGCGAGACTGCAGCAGCAGCCTTCCACGGGAGGCTGCTTAGAAATACAAAATCTGGGTGGCTTGGGACATGATCCCAGAGGGTCCTGGGATCGAGTGCCACATCCGGCTCCTTGCCCGGCGGGGAGCCTGCTTTTCCCTCTGCCTGCCTCTCCCCCTGCTTGTGCTCACTCTCTCCGACAAATAAACCTTAAAAAAAAAAAATCTCATCTCCCCATATATAAAAAGAGATTATTGTCAACTAACATGTTTGCCCGTGATAAGCCAGGCCTGTCCTGTGTTTTTATACCTAGCAAATGTTTGAATCCAAACAACTCAAAACCTAATTTGAGGCACGAGTTTTGCATTCCACTGGAGGGCAGAGGATCTTCAAAAAATCGGGCGGGGAGGGGGGCTTTCATTTGAGGTCATGAGCTCTGCCTCCTATGTAGGTCATATGCAAAATGGGAAGATTCAAATGAAATCAAAGCAGCATTTATTAAGCATCCGTTATGTCCACAGCCCTGCACAACCCAATAGGAGAGATTTAAAAATCCTTGTCTTCTAAGTACTTACAAAGTCAGGGAGTCCTAAACATCCTGAAAATACAATGAATCTAAAGAACAAAAAGTTGATTAATGGCCAATTAAACCTCTTCATGATCAAGGATCTCTAAGTTATGGAGTTAGTTTTAAGCATCATGTTTAAGGACCTTTAAGAGACTTATGAAAAAGTTTTGTTTCACAAGTGTTGCCTATAGTCTCAGAAAGGAGGCGACTTCCAAGCTAATCCAATTAGAACTCATCCAGTTCCAGTGGTCAAGGTGAGGACTCTCAGATGGGAACTCTACTCCCAGTTGAAGGACTAGTTAGTGTTCTTTAACACCTCAAAGCCAGCTGGCTGTGTGCCTTAAAAAAAAATTAACAACTTAATGGGCCCCTAAGCTCCTTCCACTTGGAGATTCACAGAAAGATGACTTTCCCCCAAATACAAAATTCCCTTGGTATGCGTGCTTGAGATACTTAGTAATAGTCCTAGATACCAAAGTCTGGGCACAATGGCAAGCACGATGCTGGGAATAATTTTGTTAGTGAATGTTTGCTGAGCACCCACAATACACAGCGCTTTGTCTCTATTAAATTAATTCCCACCAAAAGCCATTAAGCCAAGTACAGTTTTACCATCCTTGCTTCACAGATAGTGATGGTGAGGCCCAGAGTTGGGTGATTTTCTGTCACAAAGCTGGTAAGTGAGGGGACTGAGCTATGACCCTGGCTCCAGGCACCTTTACCCTTAATCACTGTGCCAATTGACCTCTGAGAAGCTACAGCTACACCGCCGCGCCGGTGGTCACCGCATCACTTTTACCGTCTTTTAGGAAATATTTCTCCTGACACCCAGCTATGTTTCATCACAGAACTCCCAAACCTGACCTTACTTTTGAACTCAGTGGGATGGCTCCTGCCAAAGGCAAACAGGGATTTATTATCCCAGTTGGTCTGGTTTGGTGTTCTCCAGGTGTGTTTGGGGTTGAAGGATATTCAAGTGGTGCCTGGCTGGCTCAGTCCATTAAAGCATGTGACTCTTAATCTCAGGGTTGTGAGTTCAAACCCCACATTGGGTGTGGAGCCTAATTAAAATAAAATAAATAAATAAAATATTTATTTTAAAAGAAATTCGATACCTGGGACTGAGCATCTACTATATTTTAGTGACTAAAGATAAGGATATTAAAAAAAAAAAAAAAAGAAAGGCAAATTGAGGTGAACATGGAATTCTACTCCTGTTTTTTTTCCCCTGATGTTTCAGGGTTTCAGGTGCTGTGAACACTCAGTTTTCCCCGCCATGAAGATGTGGTTAAGAGATGCCTGCCTCCGCCCCGGCAGAAAGTCTGCAAAGCAAGTCTGAGGCAGAACAGTGAGGCAGTTATTGATGGTGATGCTGTGTAGGACAATCACTTTATGAAGAAAAAGTGCTTTCAGAATAAGAACTTGGCTGAAACAATTTCAACTAATAGCGTTTCTCTCTCCTCTCTACCCCTCTTCTCTCTCCTTTAATAAATGCACAGTTGCAAGGAGTTACACATGTACGCTACATATTTACAACAACCTTAAATAAGTGGATAGCAGCTGATAAAATAAACAAAAAATCAGGGAGCCTGGGTAGCTCAGTCGTTAAGTGTCTGCCTTCGGCTCAGGTCATGATCCCAGAGTCCCTGGATCAAGCCCCTCATCAGGGTCCCTGCTCAGCAGGAGGCCTGCTTCTCCCTCTCTCACTCCCCCTGCTTGTGTTCCCTCACTAACTGTGTTTCTCTCTGTCAATAAAGTCTTTAAAATAATAATAATAAACAAAAAATTTTCTATGCAAACCATTTTCCTAACGCTCATCCACTTATTCTCAGCATTGAACCAAGTTCCTGGGAAATACGCCATTGTGAACAGCCTCACAGCCTACATGTAATATTTAAGCCCCAGTTTTTCCATAAACTCTGATGGAACAGAGCACCTATAGCATGCTACCCCAAACACCTTTGGCAAGTGCCTCCTTGTGCTCTGCTGACTCGCTGTTGCTGGATGGCAGAGCTGCTCGTGGACAGCACCCTCTTTGTGGGCAGTTGTTAACTGCCCTTGGGGGACACGGGATTTCCAGAAGTTGTGTTATACATAAACCCCACTGTACAGCTCTCTTGAGATTATCCCATAGCCTTGTGCTTTCTTCTTTCCTGTCAACAGCTAACCAAGGCTCTCTGAATGTGACTAAATCAGGTTGGCTCCCACTGAAGGGGGCCTGCTATCTTCTACAACCCTTGTAGTCTTCAAGAAGTGCTACATTGTTACTACTCTACAGTGGTTATTGCCTCTGGTTTCCACCTGGATCTGGGTTTTCCCCTCTGGAGGAACAAAGTCTTCTGCACAGAGGGCTGACTGTCAGCCAAGTCTGACTCGGCCCAGTTCCTAAATTGACTGCTGTCAAGCCCCTGCTGGACCCCACACTCAAAGCTCAGAACTGTTGTGGTCAGACCCTGCTCAGAAGAGGGCGAAGGGCCAGGAAAAAAAAATCAGAGGAGTTTTCTAGGGCCTAGGGTCAACCAGGCCATTCAGGCTAAGCCCTGCAGTTCCTGCCCACCGAGGTACACTGTTAAATAAAGCGTTAACCACATGCAACACTGCTGCTTGCACAAAAGAGTGTAAGATTCTAAGAAGAAAAACAAGAGGGAGTGGCTATTGCATAAGGAGCAGAGAAAAAACAAGAAAGGCAGCTAATCTAATCTCTTCCTTATTTTATAGGTACGAAACTCAAGTTACCAGGGTTTCCTAGGTTTAAATAGACTTTAATATGATTTTCTTAAAAAACATAACCACAATATTATTCCATCTAAAATGTTTTCTTTAAAAACATAGAAATAGGGGCACCCAGGTGGCTTAGTCGGTAGAGGGCCAGACTCTTAGTTTCAGCTCAGGTGATGGTCTCCCAGTCCTGGGATCAGCCTCACATCAGGCTTCGAAGTCTGCTCCAGATTCTCTGCACCCCCCACACCACCACCAGCTGCCCACCGCTCGTTCGCTTTCTCTAAAATAAATAAAATCACTTTTTAAAAATTAAAAAATGTTTTCTTTAATATTATTAATTAAATTTTCCATTAATAGCCTCAAATACCCAGTTAGACTTCAAATTTAATTAGTATGCTTAGATCAAACAGGATCTTTTCACTACAGGGTTATGTATCTTGGGTTTTTAAATAACCTTTTTTTTCTTTTTTTTGCCTACAGATTTGTTAGGGGGAAAAAAAGACTACTTCCTGTAGTGTGCTCAAGTTATGGATTTTGCTGACAGCGTGCAGAAGTGTCCTTAACACGTTTCTTGGTGTACCATATTTCCTACCAGCTGGCTCAACCAGATCCCTGTCCAAACTTTTGGAAAGACTGTTCCAGGGGAGGTTTGTCTACATTCCACTGACTCACATCAGGGTACACAACAGTTACCTCTTTTTTTAAAAAAATGTTAACATTAAATAACGGGTGCTATTTTCAGCCACCCCAAACCATTCCATTGAAAAACTTCTCACTTTTTTTTTTTTTTTTTAAAGATTTTATGTATTTGAGGGCGCCTGGGTGGCTCAGTGGGTTAAAGCCTCTGCCTTTGGCTCAGGTCATGATCTCAGGGTCCTGGGATAGAGGTGTGCATCAGGCTCTCAGCTCAGCAGGGAGCCTGCTTCCTCCTCTCTCTCTGCCTGCCTCTCTGACTACTTGTGCTCTCTGTCAAATAAATAAATAAAATCTTAAAAAAAAAAAAAAGGATTTTATTTATTTGACAGAGAGAAACACAAGCATGGGGAGTAAGAGAGAGAAGCAGGCTTCCCGCTGAGCAGGCAGCCCCATGTGGGACTCAATCCTGAGCTGAAGGCAGAGGCTTAACTACTGAGCCACCCAGGCGCCCCTTCTCACTGCTTTTTAACCTAACGATATTACCAGCTATTAGTGATCACTGCCTATTCAGTTTGAGAATGCAAATACTGAAATTATATTATTCCAATGCTATCACTCCTTACTTGTTAATGTTTTTCTGTAAGTAACTTTTCCTCCTTAATTATTTGGTTACCCAGTTTATTCAGGAAACTATGATAAATGCTTGATAATTTGTTTTCATTTTTAAAAAAATTATGAACTAGGGCGCCTGGGTGGCTCAGTTGGTTAAGCGACTGCCTTTGGCTGAGGTCACGATCCCGGAGTCTGAGGATCGAGCCCCACATCCGGCTTCCTGATCGGCGGGAGGCCTGCTTCTCCCTCTCTCACTCCCCCTGCCTGTGTTCCCTCTCTAGCTATGTTTCTCTCTGTCAAATAAATAAATAAAAACTTTTTTTAAAAAAAATTATGAGCTAGTTTCCTACCTATTTCCAAAGGTGATTAATGGATGTTGTTTTAATATCAGTTTAAATCCCCGGGGTTTATCCACTCAGTTTTATTCTTTTAAGCTTTTATGCTACCATTTGGCTGCTGGGAAACCCTTCAAGTTGTTTCTGGAGTCTTTTTTATCACCTGAATAGTCTTTAATAGTGCTTTGCTTCCTGGTAATGATGAGAAATTGTAGGCTCATGTTGTACATTTCTAGACCCAGACCTAAATCAGTCTTCACTTCCAAAAGTCCTAGTTTCTTTTATTGGGAAATGGTATGTAAAATCCACACTGTGGGATCTGGGAGAGAGCCCTACTGCTGAGTTGGCCATTTTTTAGTTCCGTCACCCCCACCCCAAGAGACGAGAAAGAAAATGGATTGTTTATTCATTTATTTATTTTTAAGATTGTATTTAGGGACACCTGGGTGGCTCAGTCAGTTGAGCATCTGCCTTTGGCTTAGGTCATGGTCCCAGGGTCCTGGGATTAAGCCCCACATAGGTCACCCTGCTCAGCAGGGAGCCAGCTTCTCCCTCTTCCCCTCTGTGCTGCTTATGCTATCTCTCCCTATCTCTCTCTCTCTCTCTCAAATAAAGAACTACAATCTTTTTAAAAAAATAAAAAATAAAAAAGATAAAATAAAAGATTGTATTTATTTCAAAAGGGACAGCATGCAAGCAGGGGGAGGGAAAGAGGAAGAGAGACAACCTTAAGCAAGCTGCACACTCAGTGCAGAGACCAATGCAGGGCTCAGTCTCACAACCCCAAAATCTTGCATGACCTAAGCCAAAATCAAGAGGCAGATGCTCAACCAACTGAGCCACCCAGGTGTCCCAAAACTGCAATTTTAAAAAAGATAATAGGCATTATTAGTTTCCACTGATATTTTCAATTAAATTTAGGATTACAGTGTTTTTACTTATCCTCTTTGATTCTCAAAAAGTTTGTTTCCTAACAGCACAACAATACCTCTATCATTACATTTTGTCGCTAGAGTCATTTGAAATACAGATAGTCTTCACTTTGCAGAGTAATGAAGGACCATAAAAAGCTGAATCTCTGGTGGCCTCTGGGTGGCTCAGTCGGCTAAGTATCTGCCTTTGGCTCAGGTCATGATCCCAGGGTCCTGGGATTGAGTCCTGCTATTGGGCTCCCTGCTCAGTGGATAGTCTGCTTTTCCCTCTACCTCCCACTGCTTGTGCTCATGCACTTACTCACTTGCTCGCTCGCTCTCATAAATAAAATCTTTAAAAAAAAAAAAAAGCTGAAACTCTGCAAAACAATCTTAATAATCAATGGAGAAAGTTACAATTGTTGGGGTGCCTGGGTGGCTCAGTTGGTGGACCATCTGCCTTCAGTTCAGGTCATGATCCCAGGGTCCTGGGATTGAGCCCCGCACTGGGCTCCCGGCTTGGTGGGAAGCCTGCTTCTCCCTCGCTCACTCCCCTTGCTTGTATACTCTTTCTAGCGGTGTTTCTGACAAATAAATAAAATCTTTAGAAAAAAACATATATATGAGATAGTTTAGAAGAGTAAAACCAGTATTTATTAAATATGCTATGATCTGGGGCACCTGGGTGGCTCAGTTGGTTCAGTGTCCAACTCTTGATTTCAGCTCAGGTCATGATCTCAGGGTCATGAGACTGAGCCCCAAGTCGGGCTTTCACTGGGTGCAGAGTCTGCTTAAGATTCTCTCCCTCCCCTCTACACACTCTGTCTCAAAATAAATAAAAAATAAAACTAAAATTTAAAACATTAAACACATGGGGGCGCCTGGGTGGCTCAGTTGGTTAAGCTACTGCCTTCGGCTCAGGTTGTGATCCCGAAGACCCGGGATCGAGTCCCACATCGGGCTCCCTTCTCGGCAGGAAGCCTGCTTCTCCCTCTCTCACTCCACTGCTTGTGTTCCCTCTCTGGCTGTGTTTCTTTCTGTCAAATAAATAAAATCTTTAAACAATAAATAAATAAATAAAAAATAAAACATTAAACACGTGGAGAATTAAAGGGTTTTATTTCTTTGTTTAAAATAAGAAACCCCTTCTAAGGGTACTTTGAACCGTGCTTACCTTCTTGTCACATAACTCACAATACAAAGCGAACATCTCTTCTATAGCTTGGCAAACGGTCTTACTCCTAAGCCTGGAGCAACTTCCAACATTTTAACCTTGGCTCTTTCAATGTGGTGAAATGTCTCAATGTGGTGCAGTAAGCGTTCCTTTAATGTGTTTCTGGGCATGTCATCCCCTGGGACATCGCCCTCCTCCTCATCACAATCTCTTTCCTCACTTAGGTCAATTAAGTACCTCTCCACTGTGATCCTCTCTAGCTGCATATTCCCAGACACTTCTGCAGCTTCCTTTATGCTCCTTCAGCACCACTCTCTCAGCACTGTCACTTTCTTTTTCTTTCTAGGCTTTCATATTTGTTGGCCAATTCTCTCTTTCAATTATCCATTTCTGTGAAATGCCCCAGGGGTTTATCACTGGGAGACAAGGAGCCAACACAACTACAACAACCAATCACGGGCAGGCTTTAAAAGACATGACATGATTGGTTACTCATCATGATGCCCTTTGTTATTCATACAGTGATTTGTGGAGTAATGAACACGTTTGCACTTTCTGAAACTGCTGTGCTAACTGAAATGTGAACTTCAGGACTGCTGTTACAGAACCCATCATAGCGGAAATTCGTGTGCACGGCAACTGTGCTAAGCAAGGACAGACTATGATTCCTATCAGTAAAGACAAGCCACCGGCCTGAGAAACTATTAGATTCATTTGTTTCATTGTTACTTTCCACTTTTAAGGGCTGGTTTCACCCTCTACAGTTTTTATTTAATTCTGTTTTATAATTATGTATAACATTTAGCTGTCCCAAGGTAAGCCACAAGGAAGGCATATTCAGGAAAATCTAGTTTCTATTTTTGTTCCCCCTTCAATTTTGGGGTTATCTATTATTCTTTTAATATAAGCAAAAGCATATACATTTTCATATTCTTCCCTTACTGTATTTTACTATTTTTATAAAGAATTATTTACTTATGGTGTCTGGGTGGCTCAGTTGCTTAGGCAACTACCTTTGGCTCAGGTCATAGACCTGGAGTCCTCGGATGGAGTCCCATGTCAGGTTCCCTGCTAGGCAGGGAGTCTGCTTCTCCTTCTGACTCTCCCCTCCTCTCATGCTCTCTCTCCCTCTCTCATTCTCTCTCTCAAATAAATAAAACCTTTTAAAGAAATTATTTACTTATTTTAGACAGAGAGCACACCGGAAGGAAGGCAGTAGAGGGGTGGGGCAGAGGTGTGGGTAGGAGAGAGAATCTCCAGCAGACTCCCTACTGAGCAAGGAGCCCCACTCCAGGCATGAGCCCAGGACCCTGAGATCATGACCTAAGCCAAAATCAAGAGTCACATGCTTGGGACACCTGGGTAGCTCAGTCAGTTAAAGGTTTGCCTTTAGCTCATGTCATGATCCCAGTGTCCAGGATTGAGCCCTGCACTGGGCTCCCTACTCAGCATGGAGTGTGCTTTACCCTCTCCCTCTGCCCCGCTTTCCTATGTTCTCTCTCTCTCAAATAAATAAATAAAATCTTTAGGGGGGGGGGTCAGATGCTTAACTTACTAGGCCACCCAGCTGTCCCTTCCATACCGTACTTTAAAAAAATGATGTATCTTAGAGATGACACAATAGTACAAAATAAAGTCCTCATTTCACTTTACACTTTTATAATGCCCCATTATGTTGAAGCACCAGCTTTTTATTTGTTTATGTATGTGTGCATGTAATCTCTGCACACCCAATGTGGGGCTTGAACTTAGGACCCTGAGATCAAGAATTCCATGCTCTTCCGACTGAGCTAGCCAGGTGCCCCAATGTCCCAGATTTCTTTTAAACCAACTTCTTAATCATATTTGGATTATTTCACCTTTTGCTATTACATTTAGTCTGTAATGCATAAACCTGTAGATACCTTTTTTTTTTTTGCCAGTATATCTTGGGGATAAATTCCTAGAAGTGAGCTGGCTGAATCAAAGAGTAAACGCAAATATGATTTTGCTACTTCCTGCCAAACCCTCCTCAAAGGGTTGTACACCATTTTGCATTCCCGCCAGCTATGTATGAAAGTACTTTGTCCCTTACAGTCTTATCAATAAAACATGTTGTCAAACTTTTTATTTTTATCACCCTGACAGACAAGATATGATAGCTTAGTATAGCTTTCATTTGCATCTCTTTTATTTTGTATGACTGAGCATCTTTTCTTATTAAAGGAACATCTTAAAAATGCAACTGCTCTGACAGGTTTGATACTTTAGAATAAGAATTTTCAAAGAAAATTTTCACTTGTGGAGGCGCCTGGGTGGCTCAGTTGGTTAAGCAACTGCCTTCCGCTCAGGTCATGATCGGGGAGCCCCGGGTTTGAGCCCCGCATCCAGCTTCCTGCTCGGCAGGAAGCCTGCTTCTCCCTCTCTCACTCCCTCTGCTTGTGTTCCCTCTCTAGCTGTGTTTCGCCTGTCAAATAAAATCTTAAAAAAAAAAAAAAAATTTCACTTGGGGCACCTGGGTCGCTCAGTCAAGTTAGGCATCTGCCTTCGGCTCAGGTCATGATCCCCAGGTCCTAGGATCGAGCCCCGCCGTTAGGTTCCCTGCGCTTCGGGGAGCCTGCTTCTCCTCCCCCACTTGTGCTCTCTAGTGCGGTCTCTCAAATAAATAAATAAAATCTTAAAAAATTTTTTTTCACAAGGATAAAAAGTAGTATTAAGCACATGCCTTAAAAATTTGAGTAATTGGGGCGCCTGGGTGGCCAGGTGGTTGGGCGACTGCCTTCGGCTCAGGTCATGATCCTGGAGTCCCTAGATCGAGCCCCACATCGGGCTCCCTGCTCGGCGGGAAGCCTGCTTCTCCCTCTCTCACTCCCCCCTGCTTGTGTTCCCTCTCTGGCTGTGTTTCTCTCTGTCAAATAAATAAATAAAATCTTAAAAAAAAAAATTTGAGTAATTTAGGGGCACCTGGGGGGGCTCAGTCAGTTAAGCATCTGCCTTCGGCTGAAACCATGATCCCAGGGTCCTGGAATTGAGTCCTACATTGGGCTCCCTGCTCAGCAAAGAGCCTGCTTCTCCCTCTCCCTCTGTCTGCCACTCTGCCTACTTGTGCTCTCTTTCTATCAAATAAATAAATAATCTTTTTTTAAAAATCTGAGTAATTTAAATACCCTTCCAGCCCCACATAGGCTTTATACATTATCAGTTTATTGAATCAATACATATCTGAGGGTTTTGGTGTACCAGGATCTGTCCCTGGTGTACTAAGAGAGGCATGGTAAAGGGGTATGGGAACGCTAAGGATGCCATATTCAACGGGGGGGGCGGGACAGTTTAAAGATTACTGGAGTTGAGAGCATCTGTGGTACTTTCAATAAGGAGCAGTTCACTAAGGCCGAAAGACAAAGTGTTTTCTAGGTTTAGAGATGGTGTGAGCAAAGAGTGATAAATGTTCACGACAGAACAAGTCTGCCTTTTCTATTAAAAAAAAAAAAAAATGCACTGGGGCAGGCTTCAGATGCCGGAGAATTGTGATGAGAAAAGCAAGCACAGATACAACCAAAAGCTTAAAACTTTAGGGTGCCTGGGTGGCTCCGTGGGTTAAAGCCTCTGCCTTTAGCTCAGGTCATGATCTCAGCGTCCTGGGATGGAGGCCCGCATCTGGCTCTCTGCTCAGCAGAGGAGCCTGCTTCCTCTTCTCTGCCTGCCTCTCTACCTACTTGTGCTCTCTCTCCCAGTCAAATAAATAAATAAAATCTTACAAAAAAAAAAAAAAAAAAAAAGCTTAAAACTTTAGCTGAAATAAAAACCTGTAACTGGGTACCTCTCATCAAACATAAACCCCCCTGTTGATTATGAATTAAGTTCAAGAACAAAGAGCCCAGAAAGATACTCTGTCCAAGGACAAGGATATAGCCCCCATTCCACATGAGCAGAATAATTTCTATTCAAGATTAAAAATTGAGAAATGAGCAGGCTCACTGTGAACTTCACACTGTGCAGTTTACTAAACAGATTCTGTTATGACAGAAAACAGAAATGTAAAATGAAAAGTAAGCTACCTTCAATGAGACATCATTTTAAAAACTCAAATAATTCTGAGAGTCTTTGACTGAAGCAATTATACTTCCAAACAAAAACTCCAATACAGAGGTGCCTGGGTGGCTCAGTCATTAAGCATCTGCCTTTGGATTAGGTCCTGATCCCTGTTCCTGGGATCGGGCCCTGAGGCAGGGCTCCCTGCCCGTTTCTCCTCCCGCTCTGCTCCTTATTCTGCTTGTGCTCTCCCGCTGTAAAGTAAATAAAAATCTCCAAAAACAAAAACACTTCGTAGCCTATTTCTTGTCAAACCTCTCAGCAACCACTTACCTTTTCCCTTTTACCCACAATTAAGAGTGTAAGAGTCAACACAACCCAGGGCAGAGCACAGTTGATTCATCCTTGTATCCCCCACAAGGCCATGTGCAGTAGGCTCTCAATAAATACTTGGTGGGTTGAAGAATGAAAACACCCTCCCATAGCAACATGCCCAGACTTTTCCATGGGAGGACCTTTCTCCTGAATTATAAGTTAGGGCAACTCCCTAGTAAACCTTTCAAATAAATTCAACCACCACTTCTTGAGGGCCCAGTCTGTGCCAGTGTCAGGCCCTGTCCTTGGCAGGGACATGAGAAGATGAGTAATACACAGTCCTCAGCACCCTGGGGGAATTCAGTCTGGTGTGAGAAACGCAAACTATAAAATACAATGGGCAAATGCCACCACGGAGATAAAATGGTGTGGGAACACAGGTGAAGGAACACGTAATTATATGCAAGGAAGGAGGAGAAAAGGTGAGGTCAGAGAATCCACAAAAGTACAAGCCCAGTCCCCTCCTCTCCAGCACACAGGCTCCTACTTGCTCTAAACTGCTGTATGAGAAACTGAAGACCGATTCAAGTGGTTTCCTGGCAGATACCCTGTAACAGGTCTGCCACGGGCCACAGCTTATCTCCGCACAACACGACGTCCACAAGCACCAGCCCTGCGGTTAGGGGGCCACTGCTCTGCTCCACCCTGTACCCGACACTTTGGAGGGTAGTTACTTAATCCTTACAATAACTGATGGTTTGGGTGCTATCACCTCAGCCTTACGAATGAGGAAACTGAGGCACAGAAAGATTTTTTTTTTCCAAACCTTATCCTCTATGTGGGAATGCCACAGGCTGAGACCTGAGCCCCATTCTGGCTCCAGAGACCCCTTCCCCCTTCTTCTCAGCCTCATTTCCTGCCTCTAGGCTCCTTGCACTATAAAACATCAGTAATGTCAAAGTACTTTATTTTTTATCTATCTATCTATCAATCATCTATCTATCATCTATCTACCTATCTATCTATCTATCGGTCAGGTAGAGAGGGAATATGACCAAGGGTAGTGGCAGAGGGAGAGGGAGACTCCCCGCTGAGCAGGGACCCTGATGTGGGGCTCGATCCCCAGACGCCGGGATCATGACCTGAGCCAAAGGCAGACACTTAATGACTGAGCCACCCAGGCACCCCGAGTATCAAAGTACTTTAAATGCTGTGAACACACGTTGTTTTAAACCTCTGTGCTTTTGCCTGGAAAGATCTTCAGTCAGCAACCCCTCAGGAATCCTCTCTCTTAAATAAATAAAAGCCTTAAAGAAAATAAAAATAAATTTGATTCCCTACCCTCCCAAGTTACTTGCTTTCTCAGATCAAAGGCATTTTTTGCAGTTTCTAAAATTTGATTTCTTCTCCTCCACCAGAACATAGGCTTCATGGGGGCAGGAAGCATAACATCGGTTCTGTCATCGTATTTCTGACACCTAATCCTAGCACTTAGGAGTATCAATAAATATTTGTGTACCTGTCTCCCTATGCTACAACTTTTTGGAAAAAAGACTGTGTTCACGAGTTCTGCGTCCCCAACGCTCAACACATGGAACCACCTCAATAGAGGCTTGCTGAATGGAAACCAAATAAAAGTCATGGTGGACCGACAGGATTTTCCCCAGGAAAACCAAGTACATCCATGGCATGGGATCAATATGGCCAGAAACACAGAGATAGGAGAAGACACAGCTCCTGCTGAAAAGGTGCTCTGCACAGCAGGGAGCCCGAAGGAGGTGAGGAAAGCACTAGAGAGCGGAACACTGCAGGATGCAGAGACCTGTACTATAGCTCTTTAGGCAGCAATGATCTATAGCAGGGTTTTGAAAGCAGCTAAGGGTTGTTTTGGGGTTTGTTTTTTTTTAAGATTTTGTTTATTTATTTGAGAGTGAGAGAGAATGAGTGAAAGCACGAGCAGAGGAGGTGCACAGGGAGAGGGAGATGTAGACACCCCGCTGAGCAGGGAGCCCCATGTGGAGCTTGATCCCAGGACCCCGGAGTCATGACCTGAGCCAAAGGCAGTTGCTTAACCGACTGAGCCACCCAGGCGCCCCAAAGCAGTTGTGGTTTTTGAAGGGTCATTCCAAACACACTGAAGGGCATAAGAGGCAGCTGTTCACTGCAGGTACAGGAATCTGGAACCTGTTGCAAAAATCCAACCAGCACTGTCAATAACATTCACAAGATGGAAGGAAAAGAAGGCCTGGAGTCTGAGCCCAGAAAGAACAGCAGAATCTCCAACACCACAACCTGAAAACCCATTCTTTGCATCAGGACATGCGTTTTTAGCTAGGCACCAAAATTCTTTTCTGAATTTAATTTACATGATCAAAACATTCCCTCCAGCTTTTTCTCTTAAGTGTGTACTAATGCTTTCCTGTGATTCCACATTGTTAGCCTTTACTATATTTTATATGAATACTGTTAGTTAGAAGAAAGATCATCCTTTCAGGAAATCACAAGTTAGCAATTCTTGATGCCATTTCTTAATATCTACATCGGCACTTAGAACCCTAGGAGAAGGGGTGCCTGGGTGGTTCTGTCCTTAAGCATCTGCCTGGGGCTCAGGTCATGACCCCGGGGTCCCAGGATCGAGCCCCACATCAGTCTCCCTGTTCGGCGGGAAGCCTGCTTCTCACTTTCTCACTCCCCCTGCTTGTGTTGCCTCTCTGTGTTTCTCTCTGTCAAATAAATTAAACCTTAAAAAAAAAAAAATCAGGTGCCTGGGTGGTTCAGTGGGTTAAAGTCTCTGCCTTCGGCTCAGGCCATGATCTCAGGGTCCTGGGTTCGAGGCCCACATCAGGCTCTCTGTTCAGCAGGGAACCTGTTTCCTCCGCTCTCTCTGCCTGCCTCTCTGCCTACTTGTGATCTTGCTCTCTGTCAAATAAATAAATAAAATCTTAAAAAAAAAAATCCTAGGAGAAAAAGCAACTTCACAGTTACCAAAATGATAATGGTGGAACAACCACGACATTACATTTAATATAAATATCACTGAATTTACACAAACTCCAAAGTTTAAGTAGGACTAAATTTAAACACGAGTCGAATTCTGCCATAGCATCACTTTGAGCAAGATGAATATGGCCCCAGAGGAAAGTGGAAATGAGCAGAATAGCCATAGTTCTCACTGCAAAGATCTTCCATAGGACATTTAACTGCCTTCTACGGTCCCATAACATTTTACTGAGACTGCCCTTAGAACATTTATCACATAGTTTCTAATTTATCTGTTTGCCTATCTTGCTGGCTAAACAGACAGGGACTCTTAAATTGATCATCTTTGATACATCAGATTTTTTTTTAAAGATTTTTAAAATTTATTTGACAGAAAGAGAAAGAGGAGCACAAGCAAGGGGAACAGCAGAGACAGAGGGAGAAGGAGGCTCCCCACTGCGTAGGGAGCTGGATGCATGACTGGATCCGTGACTGGATCCCTGGACCCTGGGGTGAGGGAGGATGCCTAACTGACTGAGCCCCCCAGGAACCCTATACATCAGATTTTAACATTCTCCCTGCCTTCGTGTTTAATAAGAATGAATGAATGAATGAATGAATGAATGAATGAATGAATGAATGAAAGAAACAATTTTCAAAAAGGAGGGCTTTCCTAATAAAAAGACTGTCAGTCCTCATTCTGATTCTAGGAAATAAAGCTTAGCAAATCTGTTATTTGGATACATCCTTTCTTTTTACTGAAGCAATCTGCTTCCAGAAATAATAAGGAAAAAGAGAAGTTGCTACACTAGTCCAAATATTTGCATTTAAATTTTTTGGCCACACTACATAATTTGCACACTTCCTTTTCCCCTATGATAAAAGGTACAGTAATTTCAGAAAAAAAGACAGGGGCTGTCTGAGGCTCAAGTGGGAAGCCTAGTGTAAAATTCAGCATCAACTACAAAGCAATTCTGTAGGTTATTTCTATAGTACAGCATGCTCTCCCCTACCCCACCCCTCCAAGAGGCTGCAGCAATCAGTTGTGATGGGCACGGGACCCAACCTAACTGGTCTCCCTACCTCCAGCGCCTG
Organism: Spilogale gracilis; assembly: GCA_004023965.1. NCBI lineage: Eukaryota > Metazoa > Chordata > Mammalia > Carnivora > Mephitidae > Spilogale > Spilogale gracilis. The sequence goes on from PITA01002224.1 coordinate 98,889, forward strand.
CCAGCTCCACATTTGGCTGCCAAGCTAATCTCCCTACAGCACAGCCTGTGATCAACAGGACCAAATGAAATCATCATTGTCCTCCGCCCTCCAACGCCTCCATGCAGTCGCAGTCCTTCAAGTTCATTGCAACATCAGGCCAGAGCCCGGGGGCTGGAGGGGGGGGGTTGTCATCACTGACCTATCGGACAGCCAGTAGGGTAAATCCTGTAGATTCTCCTTTCCTGGTTTTCTTCTATGCTTCTCCTTTTCGCTTTTCACCCTGCTTCCTCCCTCTTCCAGGGTTGGTTGGCCTAGCCCAGATCAGCTACAACCAATAAAAATATAATGGGGGCTACAAGTTTCCCTTTGCCAACAGCCACATTAAAAAGGTAAAAAGAGGGACGCCTGGGTGGCCCGGGACGCCTGGGTGGCTCAGTTGGTTAAGCCACTGCCTTCGGCTCGGGTCATGATCCCGGAGACCCGGGATCGAGTCCCACATCGGGCTCCCTGCTCGGCGGGAAGCCTGCTTCTCCCTCTCTCGCTCCCCCTGCTTGTGTTCCCTCTCTCACTGTGTTTCTCGCTGTCAAATAAATAAAATCTTAAAAAAAAAAAAAAAAAAAAGGTAAAAAGAAACCAGGGCAATAAATTTTCATAATGTTTTATTTAAAACCAATATAACCAAAAAGTAATTTCATTGTTTGATTTTTTTTTAAAGATTTTATTTATTTATTTGACAGACAGAGATCACAAGTAGGTAGAGAGGCAGGCAGAGAGAGAGGAGGAAGCAGGTTCCCTGCTGATCAGAGAGTCTGATACCTCGATCTCAGATCCCTGAGATCATGACCTGAGCCGAAAGCAGAGGCTTAACCCACTGAGCCACCCAGGTGCCGTCACTGTTTGATTTTTTAACCAACACGAAGTCAATGATGAGTTGTTTTACTTTTTTTTCCCCCTCCAGACCAGTCTTTGACATCTGCATGTATTGCCCTTTTCCAGGGCATCCCAGTTCAGACCAGCCATGCATGTTTCAAGTGCCACACATGGCCAGTGGCCACTGTACTGAACTGTAACATCTTGGGCTCAGATAAAATGATCCCACTGCATCCATTGCCTCCCTTTTTCACCTCCTGCGAAGACTTGAATCCAGCTGAAATAGACCTTTCCCCAAGCCCGTTTTCCTTCACGGCACTCCTCTGGCTATCCCTTACCTCCACGAAGTCTTCTGGTCCTCTCCAAATTCCAATGCCCAGCTCCAGCTCTACCTCGCTCATGGAGCCCTTCCCATTACCCCCATTCATAATTCGCCTCTACCTCCTTTGTACTTCCAGTTCTCATCTTGCACCTCTGTAATCACATTAGTGCTGTTGCCTGTTGTACCCAACACACTGCAAACTCCTTAAGGGCACAATACCACTATTCATACGACAGCCTTAGAGAACATGGCACACTGCTTTGCCTACAGCAGACCGTGATAGGCTAGCTTCTGATGATGTAACTCTTTAATTTACCAGCCTTACGGTAAATAAGTGTACCCTTAACATGCACACTCAAGGCACAGATGGTTCCAAGGTAAGTTTAACCACTGAACATGCAGGTGCCTCCAAACCCAGCCTGCTGGCAGAGGGATGGGGTGGGGGGCAGTGGGAGCAACACTAAGTCACACTCAGACTAAAAATTCTAACAAACATCCTAGATCAGAAGCATTATCTTCATGCAAGAAGAGAACTAAGGCTGCAACCCCTGGAAATTCAGTACAGTGTCAAGGGCCTAATGCCATAATAATTCATCAGAGATCTAACTACTAAAAACAACATGTTGAGACATATCAGAAAATGGAAAGTCCCAGATTAGATCCCCTTATCTGTATAACAGGGTGCCCAAGTGACAGCCAGGAAAACTCGGGGCCTGGTCCCTCCTCTGCAATGTTTCACGTTCCTGTACCAAACCTTTAAATCTCCCTACTTGTGAAGTGAGGGGGGAAATAGTCACCATCCTGGCGGGGTCCTTTCGCTCCCACCCACCGCAGGGTAAACACCACAAGCCACGAAGCTTTCCCCGAGGGACCCAGTTAAAAGGACACACAGACACTGCTACTCCTCTGGTCAAAAAGGGTTTTGCAGGGGCACCTGGGTGGCTCGGTTGGTTAAGCGACTGCCTTTGGCTCAGGTCATGATCCCAGAGACCCGGGATCGAGCCCCACATCGGGCTCCCTGCTCGGCAGGAAGCCTGCTTCTCCCTCTCTCACTCCCCCTGCTTGTGTTCCCTCTCTGGCTGTGTTTCTCTGTCAAATAAATAAAATCTTTAAAAAAAAGGGGGGGGGGGTTGCAGAATCACTGGCTGTCCTGCTCTTTCTCAAGCTCAAAAAACTCCAGGGCCTCCAGACACAAGCTCCCTCCCCCTGAAGAGTTTTCCCCAGGCCTAGGCTCCAGTCATCTGCAGGGTTTACACTCTCTCAGGTCTCTAGCAAACATTACCCTATCAGAGGGGCCTTTCCTGAGGACTGGATGTCAAATACAAAACAGCACAGCTTTCCTGCGTGTATCTGACATTGCTTACCCCCACCCCCACTCCTTCATAACCCTGACCTGTTCCATGTTTATCCTTGGTCTATCCCTACAGTGGACTTGAGCTCCAGGAAAGCAGGATCCTGCTGGCTTTGTTTGTTCCTGTATCCTCACTGCAGAGAATAATGCCTGGAATGCAAAACAAACAGGTATTTACTGGCTGAATAAGTGAAGAGGCAACATTTTAACTTTCCTTTGGAAGTAGCAGAAAACAGGGGAGCCCTGGGTGCCTCATTCCCTTAAGCATCTGCCTTCAATTCAGCTCAGGTCATGATCCCAGAATCCTGGGATCCTGCTTCTCTCTCTCCTTCTGCCCCTCTACCTGCTTCTGCTCTCTCTCTCATAAATAAATAAAATCTTTTTACAAAGGAAAAAGAAAAAAAAGAAGTAGCTCCTGGGTGGCTCAGTCGGTTAAGCATCTGACTCTTAATTTTGGCTCAGGTCATGATCTCAGGGTTGTGAGATCAAGCCCCACGTCTGGCTCTGTAATCAGTGCAGAGTCCCCTAGTCCCTCTCCCTCCCCTCGCTTGCACACTGCTCTCTGTCTCTCTAAAATAAATATTTTTAAAATAATAAAAATAAATTAAAATTTAAAAAAGGAATTAATTAACATTGAGCCTAGGTGGCTCAATCATTAAGCATCTGCCTTCAGTTCAGGTCATGATCTCAAGGTCCTGGGATCGAGCCCCTCACTGAGCTCCCTGCGCAGCAGGAATCCTGCTTCTTCCTCTCCCACAGTCCCTGCTTGTGTTCCCTTTCTTGCTGTCTCTCTGTCAAACAAATAAAATCTTGAAAAATAAAAAATAAAAAAGGAAGTAACAGAACAAAAGACTACTCCCTCACCTTTTCAAATAGTTTAGAAAATATTTTCATTTTAATACATGTACATGAAGAAAAAATTACCCATAAGTGTATAAATTTAAAAAAACAAGTCATTCTACTGAGCATCCTCAATAATCAATATTCCCAAGAAAATTAACACTGCAAAGGTTGATAAATGTCCTTTCAGACTCATTCTATGTATATTTGCCTACATTCCTATTGCCTACATTCCTATTCATAAGAACAGAATCATATCTTTTGATTTTACTCTGCAATTTATACACTGTATCATGCCATGTTTGCCTATTAAAATTATCTCACTCTTTCACTTATTTATTTTTGTAAAGATTTTATTTGTCAGAGAAAGAGAGATTGAGAGAGAGACAGCATAAGCAAGGGGAACAGCAGGAAGAGGGAGAAGCAGGCTCCCTGCTGAGCAAGGAGCCCAATGTGGGACTCAATCCCAGGACCCTGGGATCATGATCTGAGCCGAAAGCAGATGCTTAACTGACTGAGCTCCCCAGGCATCCCTATCTCATTCTTTTTAATAGCTACTTTTCTATTTTGTAGGTATATCCTAGTTTAGAATTCAACCCTCTATTGATGGAGTGATTCAAGTGTCTTTCATTTGAAAAGACAAAAACAGAATTTTTTGGTTTTGTTTTGTTTTTTTTTTCCAGGCCAAATAATGTGCCCTCTGGCCAAGACATTAGGATCTCACCTACACATCCTGAAACTCAAGCAGAAACTGATGTCAATTAATGAAGGAACAGGGAGAAACTCCATACAGAGGGTACCACTGAAGACCTAAAACCAATGAACACCATCTTCTGCTTCCTACCAAATGGCCCCTTAAAATCTCTTCACAATTCAAGAAGCATTTTATAAAGCTACAGACAATTCTTGGGCCCTCTGTGCCATCTCTGTTTTCTCCTGTTCCGTTTTCTCTCCTTCTGAAATGGATTACCGCAGCCCAGCATTAACCCCCACACAGACTCAAAAAGAATACCACTATCAATTCTCTTTCACCCATGTGTTCTACAAAAGATATCCCTCAAAGGTCCCCGTGAGACCCTCCAATAGCAGACTTTATTTCCGGAGCTGCCTTCATGATTTATACAGAAAGTTCTCCCCCTATTCTATCCCCGGCAGTGGTCCCAGAGCAGGATGCTGCTCATAAATCCCTTTCCTCAGCTCACCTACCACCCACTGCCCAGCTTATTTTTACAAGAGTTGCCATTTCCCATGCTCCTCTAATGTCAGCCCCCTATGTCACAAAGTCTTATTTCCGGGGTCTCTGTCCATCACAAGAAACAGGTACAGTCAAACATGTCATACTTCTGCCATCGTGAGTGCAGAAAACTCTCCAAGGTGCTATACAGAAAGGAAGGTTGATGTATTTAAAAACACACCCTAAATCCAGACAGACCAAAGCAGGCAAATCGCTAAGAGGTCATGACCATTTCTTGATGGTAGAGGTGAATTCTCACTTATTTCTAAAATATTAATTTTGGGGGCTTGGGTGGCTCAGGCAGTTAGCATCTGCCTTCAGCTCAGGTCATGATCCCAGGGTACTGGGATCAAGCCCCAAGAGAGGCAGGCTCCCTGCTCAGCGGGGAGCCTGGTTCTCCTTCTACCCTCCCCACAGCTTGTGCTCTCTCTCTCTCAAATAAAGCCTTAAAATATATATATAATATTAATTTATTGACTATCTTCTTAGTCCAGGTACAACGCCAGCTTTTGGAGACACAAAGATGACACATAGCCCTCCAGACGGCTGTCTGATCACAGAATCTTTTAAGAAAGATGAGCATTACAGCAATTTAGGAAATAAATGCCATAATAAAAGGCAGTATCTCTGAGAGGTAGGGGACCACTGCTGCGCAAGGGTGGCAGGAGAAGCTGCATGGAGCAGATGAGTGAACCAAGAGGTGAACAGCATTTGATACGTTGAGCAATCCTTCCTATGCTCCCTTCTCCTGGCCTCCAAGCTAGCCCTCCCTTGTTTTTCCTCTCATTCCCTCACTTTTTCTTCTCAGTCTCCTTGAAACTTCTTACTACTTAGTTTCCTCTTCTTAGGCATTTTCATTTTCTCTCCCTCCCAAGAAAATCTCATAGATTACTGTGATTCAATTTCTACTCAACACATCTGTATCTTAGGCCCAGACCTTCCCCAGAGAGCTCCTGTCTTAGACAACCAATTGCCCACTTGGCATCTCCACTTGCACGGAGTTGAAGAATCATCTCAAACATAAACTCTCCTCAAAGAACTTATAGCATCTCCAGTCTTCCCCACCTTGCCAGCAGCATCTCCTGATAACAGAGACAAAAAATTAGGAATTGTTCTTGACCCTTCTCTTTTATACATCCTTTATGTCATCATTTCTCCAAAATTATCTAGAATCGATTTGGTCCTTTCCAGCTCCCCCATCAGCGACTTAATAGTTCCCCAATTTGTTTCTCTGCCTCCTCTTCTGCCCTACTACACTCCACTCTCCATTTGATAAGTAACCTTCTAAAATCATGTCAACCATTAACTCATTTAAAATTCTTTAAGGACTTCCCATTCCCCGAAATACAAAGTCAAATTTCTTAGCATAGCCCACCAGATCATTTCCTGGCTTGGTACTCTATTCTCCAGCTATAGTGCAATTTATCATTTCTCAAAGGAGACTTATGTTTTGTTTGCTTTTAACTGAACCTTCACAAGTCTGTTTCCTTTTACCTGGAAGACACTTTTCTGCTCCCTATTCCACCACCCAACTGTTTCAACTAACTCTTAAACGGATATACAATCATTTTTCTGCCCAGTCACTTCTTCCTCCAAAAAGTCTCCCTTGATTATTCTGCAAATCTGCATCTAGGTGGTCTTTCCATATGCTCCTGTGAAGCCCTGTACCTCTTGGGTAGCATTCACAGACGAATGAAGCAAAGGTAGCATGTGCCAAAGCATGTAATTTGAAAGACAAAAGCCTGCAAAGAGAACTACTGTACAGCTAAGCACCAGGGTTGGTGAAAAGATTGGAGATGAGACTTGAAGAAAAGGCTAAGGTCCAGGGGATGGACGTCTGGATGCCCCAATAAGGGAATCCAACTATAAACGGTAGATAACAGGGAGCCCTGAAAGTTTTTTAGGTAAAGAAGCAAAATGAACACACAGGGAACCTCTTAGCGTAATGCAGTTCTTCCTACTGAGCACTAGCAATGAAGAGGAGGAGTAAGAAAGTTAGGATGGCGAGAGCATGAGTGACCTTTAGAGAGACAGAGGAATCTGGAGAGAGAATTGATGGCAGATGTGGAAGTAGTTCTGGCTTACAAATCCAGATGTGAGAGTCACCTCTCATAGGCAGGACAGTCACAGTGAGAGACTGTAAGGAGAAAATATGTGGTAAGGAGGAAGCAAGTCGAGGACAAAGGTTTGAGGAATGACAACTTTTATTAAGCAGCAAGGAAAGGGAGTTGCATGTGGAGGTGGGAGGGGCCCTTCGGAAGGATAAAGAGCTCATGAGCCAGCATGACTGTCCCAGCAAAGGTATGGGGAGGAGAGAAGGAAATATCCCATCATGTGCCCAATTTAGTGGGCGGCACTCTGCACATCGCAGGTGCTGAGCATTTGTTAATATGTGGAATAATACACTGAGTTCCTCTGTCCAGGTAACATACATTCCAAAGAAACTGCATATATTTCTCAGATTATCAAGACACTATCTTACTCCAAAGAGATACTCTGACAGTTCAAAAAACCATACCCATTCCCTGATTCAAAGGATGCCAGATGTGAATCCTTTGGAAAAGAAACAACACAATTCGTCTTCATACAAATAATTACCTTCTAGCATTTCAAACTGAGGGTTTTAATGCATCCCATAAAGGGTCAATCAGCAAACTGGCAGAACTGAGTAACTCCTACAGATTGAAAACTGCCCACCAGCCTCCTAATGATACAGAGTATCAACACGCCCTTTCTGAATGGTAACGAAGCACCCATGTTCAAAATAAGGACGATATTCCCGCTCTTCTGGCTTCACTGCTTTCCTAGACACAGACAGAATGCCAGGCAGAGGGGAAAAGGTGTTTTCCCCCATGGGCTATACCCTTGATTCCTCTTTTGCTCGTGGGTTGGTGAGAGAAAAGGACTGGCGAGTACGCAGAGAGAATGGGAGTGGTAACCCAGGCCGAACCCCCGGGCTCCAAACAGACAACACTACTAGGAGAGGACACACACAAGTCAGCCTGAAAAGTGAAATGCATGCGATTTTTTGGGCACCACGGGCTATAAGGCTTGCCATCCTTTAAAGCAATTAGGGGCGCCTGGGTGGCTCAGTTGGTTGAGCAACTGCCTTCGGCTCAGGTCATGGTCCCAGAGACCCGGGATCGAGTCCCACATCAGGCTCCCTGCTCAGCGGGAGGCCTGCTTCTCCCTCTCTCACTCCCCCTGCTTGTGTCCCCTCTTTGGCTGTGTTTCTTTCTGTCAAATAAATAAAAAAATCTTAAAAAAAAAAAAAAACACACAAATGTCCATTAAAAAAAATAAATAAAGCAATTTGGTTTTTTGTTTTGTTTTGTTTTCTTTAGCGATATGTTTTTAAAAGGCCAATGGAGATAAATAGGTTGCAGTAAATTACTGTTTACACAATTCTGAAGACTTTACACGCAGGCCTTAAAAGGTCTTTTTCGATAATTGGGTCACCAAGTAATTGCCCCAACTGTGACAGGACTTCACAGAAACACGAAGTTAACGGATCAGTGATATGCAAGGGCTTTGAGCTGTCCTTGCCGTAAAGAGCAAGTGAATTACCCATGACAACGGTCCTCTGTCTCTGACAGTAACAACAGAGGCAAATGCAATCATTCATTAATCACAGGTTATTTGCAAAGCACAGAGATAATCCTGAGGGATGAAACAGGCCTCTGCTGTAAAAGTGCTTAACAATTTACACAGATGTGTGAAATAACACTGAGAGGAAGGAAAACAAGCACCAGAGGTTGTATTCTTCTGGGTCTGATCAGGGAAGAGAAACCACACAATAATGTGAACAGAAATTTCATATAAAAAAAATAATTCAACTCTTGGGGTGCCTGAGTGGCTCTTAAGCCTCTGTTTTCGGCTCAGGTCATGATCTCAGGGTCCTGGGATGGAGGCCCGCATCGGGCTCTCTGCTCAGCGGGAAGCCTGCTTCCTCCTCTCTGTCTGCCTGCCTCTCTGCCTACTTGTGACCTCTGTCAAATAAATAAATAAAATCTTAAAAAATAATAATAACAATTCAACTCTCAGAGAGGAACTAAAGACAACTCTAAAGGATACCCGGAGCTGAGAGAGGGTATCCAAGGAAGAACAAACTCTGGAGGAGTCCCTCCCCAAAACTGAAGCTGGGATATCACTGGTGAGGGCGTGATCACGGCCCATGGGTGGCAGGTAAGTTGGCTGGAACCAGTCTACACGAATAAAGTAGCAGGGACCCATCCACCGAGTGCAGAGGAACCCAGATGGCTGGCAGGTACAGAGTGGGAGCTGGGCACTTCTATAAGCACGAGGCCTGGAGGATGAAGGCAAGGGCTGCAAAGTTGCCAAGAGACTGTGGGCAGCGAGGCAGAACACCACTGGGTCTGGGCACACGCACAGCGTGGATGCTCACACTGACGCCCTGCACAGCAGGAATGAGGAGAAGCAGCAACGCAACCAGGAAGAGGGGCTCCTCAGCTCCAGCGTCCGGCCAGTACCCTCTCCTGGCCAGGTGGAACAGTGTGCTCCCCGTAAAGGAGAAACATGCAGAGTCTACTCCAACAGAGCAGGTACTGAAGGGTGAATTTGGAAAAGGGAAGCAGTAATGAAACTGTGGCACAAAGGAAAGGACAAAGGTTAGAGTGTGCAAAAACAGCAATGAATTTCTTGGAGGATCAGAGTTCTAAAAGAGGTATTATTTCAGTGGAACATGGAAGAATGAGAAAGATTTTTCAAAGACCTGAGAGTGAAGGGGAGGCTAGGAAAGTGACAGAAAATTCATTTCAGGTTAAGAGGACAGTTTTATTATTAACTCTAGGATGTTGGGCAAACCATTTAACTTCTTTAAGCCTACCCTCCTTGTAAAATGCCTAGGAGGTTAAAATGCAACAGCAGACTGTTAATAGTGCTTTGAAAAAAGTTTAAGGCACTAAGGGTGCCTGAGGGGACCAGCTGGTTGAGAATCTGACTCCTGGTTTCAACTCAGGTCAAGATCTTGGGATCAAGCACTAAGTAGGCCTCCACACTCAGCACAGAGTCAGCTTGAGATTCTCTCTCCCTCTCCCTCTGCTCCTCCCCCACTTGTGAGGGAGTGCATTCTCTCTCTCTCAAAAATAAATGAGTAAAATCTTAAAAAAAAAAAAAGTTTAAAGCACTATATGAAAACCACTTGACAATAATACATTTACACAGTAACTAGAATGCAAGCCGTAGTACGGGTTCCTACCAGCTAACCTACTCCCATCCTAACTCCTTCCCTCCCCATCCACTCCTGCTAGTTCCTGTGACATCCCTATCTGTGTAAGTCATTGCTGAATGAATGAGCGGATCTTGGATTATCAGAAGAACAAAAAAGACCTTTCATTTAAAATCAAACTAACCCCAAGGAAATGTTTCCTTAAAATAAAAGGGTAAGAAGTATTATTAAATATCCTCTCTACGTAATTAGGCACACTTATCTTGATGGATACCCTAAACTATATTCTCAATATAACTTTTTAACAGGAAATATGAAATGAAGATTTTATTGAAACATGAATGCAAAGTTTTAGCTAGCACTTAGGAATTACCCAAATGCTCAGTAACATAATCCCATAGTAACGAACAAAAATCATTCTCATGCTTGCATCAGCAGCATATATACTTTAAAAAAAAAAAAAAAATCTAAATCGCCTGAGCCCAGTTTGCAGAAACGTTTGGTTAAGCACTTCACACACTGCCACACTGCTGACCCGTCACTGACCAGGTGTTCCAAAGTCGGGTCTCAAGAGCCCAGCAGGGCTACTTTCCAAACAGTGCCCAGTGAAACCCAGACCTTTAAACCCTTCTGGGTGCTTTAGAACATCATGGAGTGCACATTCTCTAGGCCCTGAACACTAAAATTCTCAAAGGCAGCTCAACAGAAAGGGAAACAAATTAGTATTTATTAAATACTGACTCAGTGCAGGCACACTGCTGGGTTTTTAAAAATACATGACCTCACCTAATTCTTTTTTCTTTTCTTTTCTTTCTTTTTTTTTTTTAAGTAGGCTCCATGCCCAACCTGGGGCTTGAACTGAGGACCCTGAGATTAAGAGCTGTGTGCTCTCCTGATTGAGCCAGCCGGGAGCCTCACATCATTATTCTTATTTTACGGATGAAGGAAGTGGGGGTTGGAGAAGTTAAGTAAGTTGCCCAGCATTACACAATCTAGTGGGGCTAGAATTCAAGCCCAGGTCTAACGGATTTACAAGCAAACTTTTTCCCCTTGAATTTCAGCTGCCTCCAGCAGAGTCTCAGTGGGCCCTGTAGAACTCCATTTACCTGGCTGGCTACTGTAGGTTGAGGACATGGAGCCAGAAAGGAAGAGTAACACTGACAATAAGAACTGTTCCAGGGGCGCCTGGGTGGCTCAGTTGGTTAAGCGACAGCCTTCGGTTCAGGTCATGATCCCGGAGACCCGGGATTGAGTCCCACGTCGGGCTCCCTGCTCGGCGGGAAGCCTGCTTCTCCCTCTCTCACTCCCCCTGCTTGTGTTCTCCCTCTGGCTGTGTTTCTCTCTGTCAAATAAATAAAATCTTTAAAAAAAAAAAAAAAAAGAACTGTTCCAAATATCCTCCCCTCATTGCCTATGCTCTCAAGTCTCTTGTATTCAGGTCTGTTGTTTTGTTTTGTTTTTTACAAGCTAGCACATATTTTTAAATACATTTTTTAGACAAGATAAAGTCTCGGCTTCATTTATTAAATATTCTGTGCAAGCTGGTGCAGCCGCTTTGGAAAACAGTGTGGAGATTCCTTAAAAAAATTAAAAATAGAGCTACCCTATGACCCTGCAATTGCACTACTGGGCATTTACCCCGAAGATACAGATGTAGTGAAAAGAAGGGCCATATGTCCCCCAATGTTCATTGCAGCAATGGCCACATCGCCAAACTGTGGAAAGAGCCAAGGTGCCCATCAACAGATGAATGGATAAAGAAGATGTGATACATATATACAATGGCATACTACACTTCCATCAGAAAGGATGAATATCCAACTTTTGTAGCAACATGGACTGGACTGGAAGAGATTATGCTGAGTGAAATAAGCCAAGGAGAGAAAGTCAAGTATCACATGGTTTCACTTACTTGTGGTGCATAAGGGGTAATACAGAAGACAGTAGGAGAAGGAAAGTAAATGGGAAGTAGGGTAATTCAGGGAGAGAAACGAAACATGAGAGACTTTGAACACAGAAACAAACTGAGGGACTTGGTGGGAGGGGGTGGGGGGATGGGAGAGCCTGGTGGTGGGTACTGAGGGCACCTATTGCATGGAGCACCGGTGTGGGGAATGGGGAATGAATCTTGGAACACTGGGAAAAAAAATTTAAGTAACAATAAAAAAAAAAAAAATTCTGTCCTATTTGAAAATCAACACCTCCATTCCAAAGGATAGTTTCCTACCTCAGTCATCAAGCGCACACTGGAGGAAACTAAGTCTCACCAGATGTTGAAAAGATAATCTGAGATGAGAACTGCTACAAATTCTAACCATTATGACATTGATTTATTACTAGGGCCACCCCCGACATGTGTGCCATGCTCTACAGACTGCGAGGTGAGCACACAACATCTCACCGGGAGGATGACAACAGCTTCGCTAGAGGCGAGCTAGGGAGGTCCCAACTTATCCTAGGCTGGGTACCACCTCTATGCCTCAATTCATCTTTTCCTGCTATTGGCTCATCAGTCCTCCCAGTCCCCACCCTTCCTGTCTGGTCCCCCCTCCACCGCCTACACCTTAATAGCAGCTTTGGAGGCATGTTTCTGTGACTAGTGGAGCCAAAGCTGAAACGCTGTCCCAGGAACAACCTTCGATGTAGTACTCCCTTCTGGTGTTGGAAAAGAGCCAGTCCACGCCAGAAGATCTCTGATCCAAGCCTCAGAGTTTCAACTCAGAGCTCTGAACACGCTTCCCTGCCACAAGCTTCTGCCAAGACAACATGGACCGGGGCGCTGAGGGCACAGGGTCTGGCGACAGAAGGACGGTAGCCTGAATATCAACCTCCACAAGTCAGTGAGCGTCTCCTGGCCTTTTTTTCATCTGTAAAACACAGCCTCACAGGAAACTGAGATTGAAATGAAATCAAGCCTACCAAATAAAGACATATTAGCACAAACACTGATCACTGCGCTCCTCAAACCTTAGCTGCTGGTGGCATCCAAGCTCACCAACGCAGTGCTAACCGTGGTGTGCTGTACTCTGATCTCTAGTTGAACTGCCCCAGCTGGGGCACTGCTTCTCTACCCGTCGTCCAGGGACCCGCTTGTTCCCCATCCAGCTGTGACCTCTGCTCCTTTCTCAAATCGTACCACTTGTTTGGAAGATACACTCAGAAGGCGATTACCAAACATCTGGAAAGTCAGTAAACACATCAGAAGCCTTGGGTGCCTTATGAGTTCAGCTCCAGTTACAAAGGGTGCTCTCCGACCTACAGTCTAACATCCGGTGGGGGCTTAGGCTAACCGCGACAAAGGCGCCAGGTGAAAACTCAGCAAAAGATAAGCTTGACGGGGGAGTTGGGTACACAAGGGAGGGAGTTTACCAAAGGTGGACCTTCAGCTCCACGGAGCTGAATTTACCATATTTATTTCTGTTTTGGTTTCATAAAATGCTAGATTATTAGTGTTCATGATAGCGATGCTTTCAACGGAAACACTGAACACAAAGTGTTCAAACACCATCACATTGGGGGAAGGTTTCCATCCCATGCAAAGCCCTGCGCTACACAAATAAAAGGAACAGAACTTTAACCTTTAAAAGTAAAACTGAAAACAACAGTCTTTGGACTTCTTTACAAAGTTCTGAGGATTCACTTGAAAAGTGACCTCTTTCTGCAGGACACAGGAGTAAGGGAGTTTTCCCCTTGAGGTTGGATGGGGAAAGGAGCAGAGGAAGGGTCTAAGCCCCTCAACCTCCTCAGAGGTACAGAGCTAAAGAATTCTGCCCTGGTCCCCTTCTGGCAACAAGCACGTCGGGAACCCAGGGCACCCCGATCTCCATCTGGGAGGAGGACCTGCCGGGCCACCCTGGGCAGGGCACACTGATGCCGTTATTTGAGAGTCGCAGCCAATCCGGGTAACGGCGGCCGCCTCCTCACGACCTTATCAGAAATCTTCTCCAGCGTAAGCAGTCAGAATTCAAACGAAGAGTAGCCCCACACTCAGCACTAGGGAACCCTGTTTTCTTTTAATTAAAAAAGAACCGGAGAGGTCACCCCTTTGCTTTGTTTACAAGTAATGAGTCCGGCAGCCTCCATTTATCACCCCTGGAGATTCTCTTACACTTTGATGTGAAAAGAGTCAGGGCCCATTGTGATTTCAACTACTCCAACAGCAGTCCTTTCATTTGCAAACGAAGCCCCGGCCCCAGCAAGAACCAACTGTCAGAAGAAATTCATTGCCTTGCCTTCCAATGATTTATCAGAGATGGGGAGGAAAGAAGCTGGCTTTAAGATGACTCTCCAGAAAGGATTCCCAGCACACCCCGAATGCATTCCCAACCTTTGCTGGTTCTTTTGGTCCCAAACGCCCCTTTCCTAAATCCCACTGCTCACAAAAGGCAACCTTCTCCCTTGGAACCATCCCCTTTGAAGGGACTTTCTCTCCTTTTAAGCTTCCAGACAAAGCCCAAGTGGCCTAACTTTACTCTTTTTTGTAGGTGTTCTCTCCCTCATGCCAATGCTCCAGAACAAGAAAAATACCTGGCTTGGCCGTAACGGACACTCGACCATCCCAATAATTAGGTCTCAAGGCACCTGGTTTATGCCATCTTTGTGATTCTCCTGCAGTAAATGAGCATTAAAGAAGTTTAAAAGGGAAGAGGATTTAAAGATGCCCTAACATATTTAAGAATCCAACAAGGTCATCAAAGATACACAGCATGACTTGTAAGACTTTTTCAAGTAAACCTTAAAAATTAGAATACAGCACACATATAAAATGTATACAGCTCCTGCTGCCATATGTAACATGGATGGACCTAGAGACAGAAACGCTGAGTGAAGTCAGTCAGAGAAACACAAAGACTACGTGATTTCACTCGTATGTGGAATTTAAGAAACAAAGCAAATGAACAAAGAATAAAAGAGGAAATTAAAAAAAAAAACAGACTCTCAAATACAGAGAACAAACCGGTGGCTGCTGGGGGGGAGGGGTGAACTCGATAAAGGGGATGAAGAGTAGTTATGTGATGAGCACTGAATAACATACGGAATTGATGAATCCTTATATCCTACACCTCAAACTAGTAACACTGTATGTTAATTATATTCCAATTTTTAAAAAGTGCACAGCTCACACATGCATTTCACAGAGACATACTCTTGTAACTAACACCCAGATCAAAACACAGAACAATACCAGCACTCTTGAACTATTCAACTATTTTTAGCCAAAAGACTTATTTTTTGACTCTGGGCTTTAGAGCTCACTTCCATTCGACAGGAAATACCTGGGATGGAGCCACAGGGATTCTCAGCCTCAGCAATGCTGACATTTGGAGCCAGAAAAGTCTTCGTCCTGGGGGGGGATCCTGGGCATTGCGGGATACTTAGCAGCACTCCTGCCCTTGACCTATTAGATTACTAACAATTCTCCAGACGCCGTGAAATGTGCTCCCAACCCTGGGGGGGGGGGGGGGTGAGTAGGGAGGACGAAATTATTCCTGGTTGAGAACTGGCATTCAAGAACAAGTTAAAAACGTTAAGAGCTAACAAACAGATAAACCCACAAAGTAGGACAGTCAACTCAGTTCTACAACCAGTCAGCTCCCCCTCACCCCCACCCCTCAAGGAGGGTAGCTGCTCTACAGTGAGAAACAAACCTTGAGAAACAAAACCTCGGGGCACCTGGCTGCTCAGCTGAAGCAGCACGAAACCGCTCATCTTACAGTTCTTTTTTTTTTTTTTTAATTTTTTTCATTATTTGAGAGAGAACAAGCAGGGGGGGGGGCTGAGGCAGAGGGAGAAGCAGACTCCCCGGGTGAGCTAGGAGCCTGACCCGGGGCTCGATCTCAGGAACCCTAGGATTGTGTGACCCAAGCCGAAGGTAGGCACCCAACCCTCTGAGTCACCCAGGCACCCCTAATCTTGCAGTTCTAAATTCGAGCTTGTGTTGGATATGGAGATTACTTAAAATAAATAGAATCTTAACAACAACATAGAGGCAAAACTCTAACACAGCACAATCACTTTGGCTTGCATGAATCAGGATGTAAATAACTTTAATAGACTTTCAAGTCACCTCTACAGCCAATGGAGTTGCATGCCCCACCCACTGAGCCAGTCAGGAGCCCCTAACTTTAATAGACATTTTTAAACAATCTGAACAGTACGGATATGGTCTAGCCAGCAGATGACTCTAAAATGTTTATTTTATTAAGTATAAAATGAGTGTTATGTAGGGAACTATCCATATTTTTTTAGTGATGCACATAAGGTATGCAGAAGCGAGAAAACAGATGTCTGAGATTTACTTTAAAACACTGCAGCAACTGGAAAAAAAAGACAAAGGATAGATTTTTAAAGTGTGACAAAATACTAAGAAATGTTAAATATGGGGAAAGGGTTTTTGATAATTAAATATTCTTTAAAAAAAGTTTTTATTTATTTATTTGACAGAGAGAAACACAGTTAGAGAGGGAAAAGAAGCAGGGGGAGTGAGAGGAGAAGCAGGCCTCCCACTGAGCAGGGAGCCCATGCGGGCCTGATCCATGACTCCAGGAATATGACCTGAGCCGAAGGCAGATGCTTAACAACTGAGCCACCAAGATGCCCCAAATATTCTCTCTTTAATACTATCTGAATATTTCTATGAAAAATGTCTTTAAATTTTTATTTGGAAAATGTCTTTTAAAAGTGAAGGCTTAAAAGTGAAGGCAAGAAAAGGAGAGAGTAGGTAAGGACTATGATTAAGTCCATACTAAATTAGATTACCAAGGCCAATTAGGGCCAATATCATTTCTGTATTGCTGCTTCAATGCACACGATTTCTTTCCCTCCCTCTCTTTAAACTCTCTCTTTTTAACATGAAGTCTTGGATGACCTCAAGCTTTCAATAGTTTTAATAAGCCATGTTCTCTTTTTTTTTATTATGATTTTTATTTATTTATTTGACAAAGAAACACAGCGAGAGAGGGAATACAAGCAGGGGGAGTAAGAGAGGGAGAAGCAGGCTTCCTGCTGAGCAGGGAGCTCAATGGGGGGGGGAGGGGGAGGAGGGTTGATCCAGAGACTCCTGGGTCACGACCCAAGCCGAAGGCAGACACCTAACAACTGAGCAACCCAGGCGCCCCGACATGTTCTCTTTCTATCTGCGAACATCTTACTTACATAAACATATACCATCCAGCATCTACAATTTTAGCAACAAAAATGGTGGCAGTGTGCATTGCAGTTTATGAAAAAGGCATCGTCTGATGAGGGCATCCAGACTTTTTGGTCAAGAGTATAAATGCAACTGCACAGTGCCTCACATGCTAAATGTTATTCTGTGTAGTAGTTTAAGAATTTCACAACCAAAACAAACTAGTTGCCCCAACATTCCCCATAGTCTGATTCACACATTCAGCTATTAACTTCTCCAGGCCTTTACTTCCTCCAGTACAAGGAAGCCGATTACCATCTAATCTGATCACTTCACAGGGTTATCGTGAGCTACAGAAAACAAAACTCAATTCTGAAATAATGTCCTCCAGGCTTCTAGAAACCACAGTAACCTGGAACTGAAATTCTCTTCTTCCTAACCCTGTTCCACAGATTCTTAAAGAGGCTAACTGCTATAGCTTCCAAAAAAAAAAAAAAAAAAAAAGATTATCATTGAAGCCTCCCAAAAAGGAGGAAAAGGCTCTTCCCCAAATTGGGATACCATAAAATTAGGATTCCTACAAAGATGGTGGTGTAATCCTAAACAATTTAATTCAATGCCCATCTTATCTACTACAACAGACCAAAGTATCACCTAAAATTATATTATGTCAACTACTTCGACTAATATCCATTAGGCAGTGAATAAAACTAATCTATTCCCTTCCAACTCTTAGCTTTAGCACAATTCAGGGCTGAAGGCAAAGAGAAAAACCACATGCAAATGCATCTAAAACTGACCAACTAGCACAATGAACCGGAACCTAGAATCTAAAGATGACTCTAGGGTGCCTGGGTGGCTCAGTTGGTTAAGCAACTTACCTTCAGCTAGGGTCTTGATCCAGGAATCCCAGGATCGAGTCCCCCACTGGGCTTCCCCACCACCACCTCTCGGCAGGGAATCTGCTTTTTCCTCCTACCTCCCCTCTTTCATGCTTTCTCTCTCTCAAATAAATAAATAAAATCTTCAAAGAATAATAAAACAAAAAAATAAAGATGACTCTAAATATGAATCTGCCTTACAAGAAAGCAATCCCACTTCTAATATCTACCCAAAGAAATGAAAGCATGTGTGCAATATTATTCGTAATAGCCAAAAACTGGATACAACCCAAATGTCCATCAACTGGTGAAGAGTAAATAAAACATCGGTATCACCCATACAATGGATTATTTGGTAACAAAAAAAGAATGAACTATTGACAGACACATGCTACACAACATGGATGAGTCTTGAAAACTTTACACTAAGTAAAAGTAGTCGGTCTCTCTCTCTCTCTCTCTCTCTCACACACACACACACACACACACACAAACCCATAATATAAGATTTCATTTACAGGAAATGTTCAGAATAGGCAAATTTATTAAGTAGATTAATAGCTGCCTAGGATTGGGGTAAGAAACAGGTGGCTGCAAATACTAGGACTGAGATTTTGAAAATGGACTGTAGAAATCCTTGTATAACTGTAAATTTACTAAAAATCATTAAATTGCATACTTAAAATGGCATGTAAATTATACCTCCATAAAGTGTTTTGGGTTTTTGTTTGTTTGTTTGTTTGTTTAATATATAAAGACAATGCTACTTGTAGAAGAGAAAATACTAGGCAGCAGTGTTTTCTTATACTGTGTGTGTGATTTAGGACAATGCCGTTGCCTATATTAAATGTAAAATAGACCACAGTAAACCTTGTAAGTGTATCCACATGATCTGCAAATAAACACACTCTGTGTTTTGTTTTTGAAGGTCTGTTTCCTCTATCATTTTTCTTTGTACAAATGCTATTCCTGGAGTAGCTCACAAAACAATCTCTTCTACCCAAAGAGTTGTCTCTAAACAAAGCCTCTTGGGATGCCTGCGTGGCTCAGTCGGTTAAGCCTCTGTCTTCAGCTCAGGTCATGATCTCAGGGTCCTGGGATCGAGTCCTACACTGGGCTCCCTGATCAGCAGGGAGTCTGCTTCTCCCTCTCCCTCTGCCCTTCACCCCCAATTATTCTCTCTCTCAAATAAATAAATAAAATCTTTAAAAAAGAAATTAAAAAATAAACAAAGCCTCTCCCCTCAAAATACAGTTAAGGAAGCATCTGACTGCCTCGAAATCCACCATTCCACCATCATTGCCAAAGTAGTAGAATTAATAATTTACAGAGCATTTACGTTGTAGGAGGTCCTATAACAAGCACTTTACACACATTATTCTTCCTATTCCCATTTTTTTTCTTATCCCCATTTTAACGAGGCTTTAAAAGCTGAGCAATTTGCCCAAGTAACCAACGTATCAGAGATCTAAATTAGCTATCGCACCGTGGAGTCCCCCACTCCAGCTCGCTCTATCACAGATGTAATACTAGCCCAACTGGATTTTACTGGTGAAAATTACGCAGTATTTCAACAGTTTGGCCTCCCTCCCCCCAGATTTAACTGTCCCTTTGGGATATAACTAATTCTGAAAAAGATTTCCTCAGGTCTGGGATAAGTCTGAAACCAAACTCATCTGAACCCGTCAAACTAAGTGACTCATCTTCAGTACTGCTTATGAGAAAGTCACATACTTAATGATTAGGAACCATTTTCTAAAGGAAAGGGATACAATGAGTTCTATGTAGAGAACGTTGCTGCACTTGTAAATCAGGCCTTAAACGACTTGCTTGGCAAACACAGGAGACCTTCCTGGTTCCCAAGTTCACAATCCAGGTGTGGATTATTTTCAGTGCCCAAACCAATCACTGTTTCAGGAAAACATGGCAAACAGCCATTAATCTCTCTAGTAAGCATCTGGAAGTTAGGCTCTGATTTACTCACACAAAGAAAATCTGTCCATAAAATAGGTGTTAATCGGCTTAACACCTTGTAGCTTCCTTACTAATTGAGGACTCTTCTCAATTAGGAGAGCTACACATTATTTCAGAGTCTCCTGGGGAAGGAGAGCTTCTAACAGTACAGTACTATAGGGCAACTCAGCACTCACAAAATTCAATGTTTCAAATCTTCCCAATACCGAAAAGCATATCTCAGATTTCCTAAAATATGTATAGAAGGTACCTATTAACGGCAGAAAACAATAAAATTGTGTCCCACAAATCTGGTGAGACAGCCTGAAATAAAATTTCTTTCATTATGCTTTACCTTCATGTTTTCCACCCATCACCAAGTAACATTTTCCCAGAATGTACTGCAGCTCTCCTCTCTGGCTTCACTTACCTAGGCCCAATTTCAGAAGAATGTAATTTAGCAAGCACTATGTAAAAATTAATATTAGTTACAGGATTCCAAGAATCCTGATTGAAATGAGACATTTCAATCAATAAGTAAGAGTAAGAAGGGTAAGAAACAGACTGGTGAAATGGCAAAAAGCCATGTTCTCTCAGTAAGGAAAAAGAAAAGTAACTAAAAACTCTGGGAAAAATGAAAACACTAGTCAAAGATGAAGCAATTTAAAATGTGGCATGAATCTGAATGATTTACTCAGCTAAAGAATTGATCTGTTCTGACCAAAATGAACCTTCTCTTTCAAGTGGTACTTGTGATAGCTTTGAGCCCAGATGAAATATGACCCTATATGAAATACGAAATGAAACCCTCAACAGTATTTTGCTTCCCGGTCAAAATAATGTAAATAGGGCTATCGATTTTTCAAACTTCCATTATAATTTTAGAGACAAAGCTCTTAAGGTACAATTATAAAATAAAATGTGCTGTCAATCTGGACAATTTAAAACTAAAAGCAGAGCTAACAGTTGGAGGGTGGAAGAGGAAGAAATGGAAGAGTAACGATAATCATATTATCATATCAGGCTGTGGAAAGTTGATGGAAAGAAACATATTTAATATAGCCTATATAAAATATACCTAACAGTAGTTTAATATAAAATACACTGAGATATTTAAAAGTTAAAGATATTTAAACTTATGAAATAGGATAAAAATAACAAATATCAAAACTGAAGAGAAAACATAAGTATACTATATGATTAAATTTAAATAAAATTCAAAAGCAAACAAAATCATGCTGTTAGAAGTCAGAATAGTGGCAGCCTTTGAGGGAGTCAGTAGCTGAAAGGGGACAAGAGGAGGTGTCTAGAGAGTTGGTATTGTCACTTGATCGGTTACACAAGTGTGTTCACTTTGTGAAAACGCACTGAACTGTACTAATAATGTCTGCCCTATTCAGTGTGCTACACTCCAATAACGATTTTTAGAAAGAACAAAAAGAAAGGGGAGGAAAAGGTAGGTGGGGGAAATATTAAGTGAGCTGAGATTCACTAGTGTCTAATGCCGATAAATCTGCAAATCAGAGAATAAGTCTATTATTTATAAAAACTAAAACAAATATTGTCTTTACACATTACATTAATATTCTGCCCACGCTTATGACTTTTGATAGTCCTGAGCAAAGTAAGGGCTCACACTCGGACTTGTGTTTAGTTTGAACAATTACAGTTGCATACTCAATACACATCTGTTTCCTTTCAAGTAAGTGTTAGCCCTGGACCAGTTCCTCATGAACTTGATGGGTTTTTTCTGAACTACTAAAAGATTACTCTGTCATGATTAAACATTTATACAATGAGTTATTGCTATATATTAAAAATTGAGCTACACTGGGGGGTAGGGGGATGGGTGAGCCTGGTGGTGGGTATTAAGGAGGGCACGTATTGCATGGAGCACTGGGTGTGGTGCATAAACAATGAATTCTGGAACACCAAAAAAATAAAATTAAAAAAAAAATTGAGCTTCATTGAGGACTTCCCCTAGCTTTATCACTTGTAGTGGGTATTAAAACTAAAAGGAGCACATCAGGGAGGTTATGAGTTGAAAAAAATAAAACTGGTTCTATAACTGCCAGAATGTTACTATAAATGCCATTTACTCATCCTAATAATTATTAACAATAGCAAATATATGTAAATACTAGAATACAAAATATTTTTTATTTGTTTTTATTTCTTTTTCTTAAAGATTTTATATATTTGACAGAGAGAGACACAGCTAAGGAGGGAACACAAGCAGGGGGAGTGAAAGAGAAAGAAGCAGGCTTCCCGCTGAGCAGGGAGGTCGAGATGCCAAGGAGCCCAACACAGGGTTCAATCCCAGGACCCTGGCTGAGCTGAAGGCAGATGCTTAACGACTGAACCACCTGGGTGCCACCAAAATACTTTTTAATCTTGCCACTGATAATAGCGTATTATAATTGATTATTCCACCAGAAATTATATAGGCTGCAATGTCAACAACTAGACATTTTTGAAAAATCATACATCCACAAAAATCTTATAGCTGAAATTAAAAATTTCTTCATCCTCTCTAAAAGCTCACCATTCTGATATTTAGATTCCTTGTTAGGAAGACCTGGTTTTAATGTGCTACAGAATTCAACCCTCCCTAACTGATGAAATTCAAAGGGACCTGAGTCAAAATGCCAACATTTTTCTAGAAAAGGACTAATGATAAAAAATTTTTTTTAATTTTTTTCTTTTTAAGATTTTATTTATTTGACAGACAGAAACACAGCCAGAGAGGGAACACAAGCAGGGGGATTGAGAGAGGGAGAAGCAGGCTTCCCGCCGAGCAGGGAACCCAATGCGGCACTCGATCCCGGGTCTCCGGGATCATGACCTGAGCCAAAGGCAGTCGTCCAACCAACTGAGCCACCCAGGCGCCCCAATTTTTTTTAATTTTAAAAATTAAATAAATACATTAGAAAAGGCCTAATGACTTCAGCAGAAACATGGAACTGTAATCAGATATGAATAACTATCAAAATTCTAAAACTGAAAAGTAATGAAAAGAAGTATCTAAACAGTAAGATCTATGGAAATACAGTGAAATAGGAGGGCACCACTGCCAGAAGAAACAATCAATGGAACAGAAGAGTTCAACAGAAGACTCAAGAATGTGATGGAATTAAGATGTAGCACTCAAATCAACAGAGAGAAGATAGATGATTTAATAAATTATGTTGAAACAACTGACTAAACATTTGCTTTAAAAAAAAAAAGGGCTCCTGGGGTGCCTGGTTGGCTCAGTCAGTGAAACATCCAACTCGATTTCAGCTCAGGTCATGTCAGGGTCTTGAGATGAAGCCCCGTGTTGGGCTACCCTCTCAGCAGGGAGTCCGCTTCAGACTCTCTCTCTCTCCCTCAGCCTCTGCCCCTCCCCCAGCTCACTTGCTCCCATGCTCTTTCTCAAATAAAGAAATCCTTTAAAACATTAAATAAACTAAAAAATAAAAAATAAAAATGGCTCCCTAACATCCCTAGGACTTTTCATTTTCCTATTAATATGGAAATTTACAGCACACACGACACTAAAATTAATTACAGACAGATCAAAATACTAAAAAGTCCAAGATCTGGGGCATCTCGCTGGCTCAGTCACTACAGAATGTGACTCCTGATCTCAGGGCTGTGAGTTCAAGCCCCACATGGGATAGGGTACATACTTTAAAAATTAATTAATTAAAAATTTTAAAAACGTAAAAGTCCGAGATCTGACATGGGTCACAAGAGAAGGGGGCCAACCAGTGAAGTAAATGTGTGAGCCCAACGATGTGGAAACGTAGCAAGCTAGAAAGCATCTGTGCTCTCCTGACCTTTTTTTTTTTTTTTACATCAAGTCTTTCTGGGGCAACCTAACAAAGAAATGTCTGCAGGAGGAAGCAAGGGGGGATTCTAGAATTCTGGCTGACCTGCAGGCTGAGAGGCTCAACATGGTGACACACCACTTGGTCTAAGTTCCGAATGAGAACTCATCTAAGCTCCGGCCTTGAGGAAGAGAACAGCGGCCCTTCAATCCTATCTGAGCTCCGTCACACGGCAGTGCAAGCCCAGTGTTGTTAAATCTTACATTTCTGAAGAGAAGAGGGAAGTCTAGACAGTTATGTAAAAAACATGGGCAGATCTATTTTTTTTAGAACACTGTGAGGGGCCAAACAAAACCCATCTGTTGACCAGATCTGTCCCTGAGGCCACCGGCTCACAAGTTCTGATTTAAATGCAAAAAATGAAGGCATTCAAGTGCCAGCAGAGATCACATGATGGTATTTGCACAATCTCGGAGCTGGAAAGACCTTTCTCAGCACAATCAAAACCAGAACCCGTAAAGGACAAGACATTTAACTGCATAAAAATGTAAAACTTATGTGTAACCGAACATCACGAACAAGCCTAAAGACAGCTGACAACAGCGTCCCCGAATCCCAGCAGAACAGGGGCTGCGTCAGCCTGGGTCACATGCCTTCCTCCGTGGGGGAGGACAGTGCCCCGTGTCTAACAACAGTACCACCAGGGCCACCTGGAAGAGAGGAAGAGCTTCCTAAATGAGCCAGAGAGGGGAAGCAGGAAAGCATCCAGGCAGGACCTTCCAGAATCACAGGCACCATCATCTGTTACTCAATAAATATTAGTTGAGTAAGCTTGAGCCAACATGTCTCATACTTTAATTTGTTTCTGTATATCTAACAGTAGAAATAAAAATTGATCAGTGACATTAAGAATTCCCTCTGGATAGCAACGAGTTATTCTTAACAACCGCTTCAGAATGTTAATATGCTCCCCTCAGGCAACCCCAATCATGTAGGATATGCAAGAAGGAAGTTAACTGTATGTGCACAATCTGAGATTTGAAAAGTAGTACAATGCAAATGACAGCATTCCCTCCTTCAAAGCTCTCAGAAGGTGAATTTTAGGAATGGGGGCCTCATTTCTTCAAAGCTGTGTAATAGAGACAATATCTTGAACACAGAATTCAGATGCTGATCTACTATAACATCCATATGTTAAAGACAGAGTTAGGAGGCTCAGAAAGTACTAGACTGAAAGAAAATATGGAGCCAGTCTAACACGTTTGGCTTCGTGCAGAGAAAACTTAGAATTTTCCCATATTTCCGTGCACTGTAAAAATGAAAAGGAACAAGCGTATTCTTTGAAAAATATATTATCAACTTAAATATTGTCCTATCTTTGAATCGTGGATTTCATCGTTACCTGCTGCTGCTGCTCGTGACTCTTTGAGTAAACGCCATTGCTGCCCGTCAGTGGGAAACAAGTCTGCTCATCTGCAAGGGAAAGAGCAACCTGTGAATATTAGCCTGTAAGTAAACTCAGAGTTATACACGACTTGCAAGAAAGTCTTACTGGAAACAGAATTCACTGTTCTCACTGGAATTAGAGAGTGGTTCTTCATCAACCCTCAAGTTATAGGAACAAACTAGTTACCATATACCAAAGGCCAAATGGACTTTTAATTTTGAGGCTGTCACTCAAAGCCATCTCAGCAAGAAGAAATGTGCCCAAGTTTATCATGAGAAGGAAGAAATGAAATCACATTCCCTCCGTGGCTATTCTTGCCCAGCATTGTGTTGAGCCCTTTTAAAATGACATTTCAGGGCCCTGGGTGGCTCAGTGGGTTAAGCCTCTGCCTTCGGCTCAGGTCATGATCTCAGTGACCTGGGATCGAGGCCCCCACCGGGCTCTCTGCTGGGCAGGGAGCCTGCTTCCTCCTCTCTCTGCCTGCCTCTCTGCGTACTTGTGATCTCTCTAATAAATAAATAAAATCTTTTTCAAAAAATCTAAAAAAATAAAAAAAATAAAATGACATTTCATGTAAACATTAAAATAAACTTGCAAAATAGATACTAATACCCCATATACTACTATATCATTTATAACCAGGAAAACTGAAATTTGATTTTAAGAAATGTGCCTGAGGAGGGGTGCCTGGGTGGCTCAGTCGTTAAGCCTCTGCCTTCAACTCAGATCATGATCCCCGGGTTCCAGAATCAAGCCCCACATAGGGATCCCTGCTCAGCAGGAAGCCTGCTTCTCCCTCTCTTACTCCCCCTGCTTGTGTTTCCTCTCTAGCTGTGTTTCTCTCTGTCAAATAAATAAATATTAAAAAGAAAGACAAGGGTGCTTGTTGGCTAAGCAACTGCCTTTGGCTCAGGTCATAATCCCAGAGTCCCAGAATCAAGCCCCGCATCAGGCTCCCTGCCTGGCTGGAGGCCTGCTTCTCCCTCTCTCACTCCCCCTGCTTGCGTTCCCTCTCTGGATGTGTTTCTCTCTGTCAAATAAATAAATATTAAAAAGAAAGACA